>JAYMFT010100158.1:0-13785 GCA_038088735.1 Panulirus argus
GTGCCCCCACCACTAGTTAGACCACGGAATACTCGGCAAGCTGCTGCATCACATGATTATTGTGTGGCCATCGGCAATTCAAATGTGTGCCGTTTTGATAACTGCTTCTTTCCCTACATGTCGAAGCATCGGAACTCTCTACCTTCTCATGTCTTTCCCGATAACTATGACCTGGCTCATTTCAAGAGGCATGTTTTTCACTCTCAAAAATTTTTGAATACTTCCCCTGTCTGTTTTTCCCCTTTCTCAATTCTCTCTATATTTCAATTAGGGCCCGGACTTGATGTGGACTTTAGTCCATGACTGGAGCCTTCAACATAAAAAGAAAAAAAAATTTTGGTGCTGGTGACAGATTTGAGTGAGAAACTGCAAAAGCTGGTGTCTGAGTTTGGGAAAGTGTGTTAAACAAGAAAGCTGAGATCAAATGTGAATAAAAGCAAGGTTACTAGGTTCAGCAGTGAAAAGAGTCAGGTTAGTCAGGGTGCAAGCTGAATGGAGAAAACTTGAAGGAAGTGGGGAGTTTTAATACCTAGAGGTGGTCATGGCAGCAAACAGAACCATGGAAGTGGAGGTGAGTCAGAAAGTGGGTGAGGGGGAAAAGGTTCTTGGAGCATTGAGGAATGTGTGGAAAGAGAGGTCTTACCTGGAAGGGTAAAAATGGGTATGTTTGAGGGTATAGTAGTCCCAACAATGTTGTAAGGATGTGAGGCATGACATATAGATGAGAATGTATGGAACAGGATGAATGTGTTGGAAATGAATGTATGAGGATATGTGGTGTGAGGAGAGTTGATTGAATAAGTAATGATAGGGTAAGAGAAAAGTGTGGTAATAAGATGAGAAGGTTGAGAGAGCTGGAAAGGGTGTGCTAATATGGTTTGGACATAGGGAGAGAATATGACATGAGAGGATGGCAAAGAAGATACATGTGTCAGAATTATGGAGGGGACAAGGAAAAAGGAGAGACCAAACTGGAGATGAAAGGATGGAGTGAATAAGATTTTGAAAACTTAGGTTGAACATAAAGGAAGGTAAAAGGCATGCACAGGATAGTGAAATGGACTAACATGATATATATAGGGTAGAGTGCTGTCAATAGACTGAATTAGGGGAAACCACAGAAAGGTCTGTGGGGCCTTGTTGTGGATAGGGGGCTGTGGTTTCAGTGCATTGTAAATGGCAGCTACAGAATAGATGTGAACAAATGAGGCCCTTTGTTCATCTGTTCCTGGTGGTACCTCACTAACACAGGGTATGGTGAACAAGAATGAAAGAAAAAGAAAAAACATTTAATTAGTGAGTAATACAGCAAATCTTGTAATTATGACTCTGAGATCCCTTGGAGAGCATGGCACACATCAACACTCAATGTTAATCTTTTGGTATCCCAGGTTGAACATATAGACTGAAATGGACATTTTTCACTATATCCCAACAAGGATTTTTTCAGACTTGTATCACTCAGTTGAGGGTCCAAGTAAGGGAGCTAACTCCAGATTAGTTCCAACATGGGAACATTCTTTGACCAGTGGTCAGTACTTGTGACAAAGCGAAGTCTTCAAAAGAATCCTATCAACATATGTGATGACAGGAAATTCTTGTATTAAATGTGTCAAGATTACACTGCACCCCTACCAATCTCTTATATCCCTTTAGCCCTGGGTGAATGCAAAGAAAGAATAATGCATGAGTTCTAACAAAAGGGAATAACCACACCTGCTCTACAGCTGAATTTTAAATCTTTCTGAACATTTTCAACAAAATGTTATAAAATGTATCTTAATGTTTAGTGTTCTCATTAGTGAGTGGTGGTAAAAAAAAATAAACTTGGTAAAGTACCAATGACATTACTTGTACCATGAATAAGTGAGAATTAATCATGCTATTACATTGTTAAAAATTTTTGTTGCTATACCTTTTCTTCACTTCTTTGTTCTGACAGTACTAAAGCTATCTCTCCCATATACAAAGCAATTCTGTTTGGTTCCCATTTCTCCTCTAACTCTGCCTGGATGACTCTAGCATTCCTTCACCCCCTGATGTTCTTCTTACTAATCCTATGCCCCTTCTTGTAATCTCTTTTTGAACTGTCTGAAAAGCTCTTTTCCCTCTGGATAAAATAAGGCTCATGGTCCAGATGCCATCCTTCCAATGTACTGAAAGCCTGTGCCTCTGAACTTACATCTGTGCTTGCTCGTCTTTTCTGTTTCTGTTTTAAAACCAGAACTTTTCCTTCTTGGAAGCATGTGTTGGTAAATCCCAACTGTTCTAACCCCTCTAACTATTACCCTGTTGCTTTGATATCAACCATTTCCAAAGTTTTTAAATCCACTCCCCAACTCCAGTATCTTCAGACATCTTGAATCCAACAGTCTTCTCTCTGCTTACTAGTGTAGGTTCCATAAGGCAAGATCCACTGGAGATATTCTTTCCTATCTTGCTAATGTCTGGTCATCATCCCTGAGAGATCTGGAGGAATCCTATGTTGTTGCCTTTGACATATCCACAGTCTTTGACATGGTGTGAAATTGGATTCTCATCTCTAAGCTCCCCTCTTTTGGCTTCCCTTCCTCATTTAGCTCCCCCATATCTAGCTTCCTCTCCGGCCAATCTATCTCCATGGTTGTTGATGGATCAGCTTCTGAATCTTTCTCCACCAACAGTGGTAACCCTCAAGGTTTTATCCTGCCTAATACACTTTTAATCCTCAATTTCCATTCTTACACAAATAACTAAATGCACTCATACACTAACAACTCAACAATGCTTTCCTCCACATCCCTGAATTCCCTTACTTGATCTTATCTTGTCTCAACAAAACTTCCTCAATAATCTCAGACTTGGACAGGATATTTCAGTGGGGAAGATGAAATCTGGTAAAGTTTAATGCCCCCAAGAACCAGTTTCTACTCATCTCTATCAAAAATTCCTCAAAACTTTCCTCTCTGTAATTCCACCTCTAGACTCAATAAATATACTTGATATTACTGTAACTTTCACTCTGTCTTGGAAACCCCACATTATAGAAATAGCTAAGTCTGCCTCTAAGAAACTGGGACTCCAGTTCAGATGTCAATATTTCTTTTCTTCCAAACAGTTGCTCACCTATGCAAAGGACTGATCCATCCTTGTATGGAGTACTGTTCCCATATCTGGGGTGGTTCTAGTTCTGCATTCTTACCTGACAAAGTTGAGTTGAAAGCATTCAGATTCCTAAACTCTCCCATGCTAACCTCAGAACTTGACCTGCTTGCTCTATGCAGCAGTGTTGGTTCTTATACAGCTATCACTCCCCCCCCCCCCCAAGAGCCAGCTGCTTGTGCGTCCCAAACACTATCTAGAACATACAATACTCAGCAAGCTGCTGCATCACATGATTGCTGTGAAGCCATTGGCAACTCAAGGGTGGGTTGCTTTGATAACTGTTTCTTTCCCTAAACCTTAAGGCTTTGAAACTTGTAACTTTTCATGTCTTTCCCAATAACCATAACCTAGCACAATAAGGTAGCACACTCTCAAAGACAGGTTTTTCACTTCCTCCAAAATTCTTTTTCCTTTTCATTAACCTCTCTATATTTCAATTAAGGCCCAGCCTTGATGTGGACTTTTGTCTGTGACTGGAACCTGAGAGAAAAATACCTTGCATGATTAATAAGCCTCAAGGAAATATCTGTAGGAAAATCGTAATGTAGAATAAACATGATTATTTCATGCATCCCATCACCAATAGCATGCATCCCTTCACATTTTCTTACAAAGGTAATATCAAGGATAAACTTAAGCACCAGTTTCTCTACTTACCATGCCTATATTATTCCTGATGTTGAAGAATGATACAGTAATTCTCAATTACTCTCTCAAAGCAGGTGACATGGGTTAATCAATGTTAGTATGATACCACTACAAGGCCTGGGAAAGATCAGTGGTTGAGAAGGTAGCATGATATGCCACTGCATTAAAATGACAGACTGAATGAATTATTAAAGGAGAGAGACAAATGATCATCAAACCTAATTTTGAGGATATTAAAGGTGTTGCTCAGAACATTTTCTGGGAGCTTATTCCATACATCAATAATGTCGTTGGTAAAAAATGTCTCACACAGTCCAGATTAACTCATTGACCTCTAAGTTTTAATTAATTTCCTCTCGTCAATAATGCTGTTGCTACTTTAAAGAAATGTTCAACACTAACATTGCTGAATCCTTTAAGTATTGCTTAGGGAAAACAAGTTTAATTCTTGCAGTCTTTCTTCATATGGTTTGTTACACAAGGAGGGAATCAACTTAGCTGCTCTTCACTGCACTGTTTCCAATTTTAGACTATCCTTACTTAAGTTGGGGGCCCAAAACTGCATGGCATATTTGAGGTGTGGTAACTAGACGTAAGTACAGTGGCAATATCACATCCTTGCTTTTGTACGTAAAGTTTCTATTTATGAATCCTAACATTCTATTTGCTTTCTTGGCAGTTTCATTGCAATGCTGGGAGACTTTGAAGTTACTGGTGACAGTAACCACCTGATTTCTCACACTAGGAGTGTCCTTTATCTTGTGGCTCATCAGTTCATAATAAAAATTTTTTGTTTAGGTTTCCTGCTTGTAACACCTGACATTTATTGATGTTAAATGGTATTTGCAATTCACTAAACCATTCACTGATCTTATCTAGATCCTCTTGTAATCTTAGCCTATCTTCTTCATCTAATATGGAACTGCTGATCTTTGTGGCATATGCTAATTTGGAAACAAAGTCATTTAACCCTACGTCAATATCGTTAATATAAATGATGAAAAGTGTTGGTCCAAGCACAGATCCTTGGGGGACTCCACTTGTAACAGGTGATCACGTTGATGATTCTCTAAACATTACGACTCTCTGCTTCCTACCAAGTAACCAGGTTTCTAACCAATTCCCTCTGCCACTAGTAATCCCTAAGTTCCAGACTTTGTGCATTAATTTAAGGTGAGGGATATGCCAAATGCTTTCTGGAAGTCCAAAAATATTATATCTATTGCTTTGGTCATGTCGTGGGCATTGAAAAATGTAAGGTAAAATTCAAGGGGGTTTGTAATGCATGATCTGCATCTTCTAAAACCATGCTGTGTATTATTGATCATGCTGTGTTGTTCTAGATAGGCAATGATTTTATCTCTAATAATCGACTCTAGAAGTGTACATATAATTGATATGCAGCTAATGGGATGGCAATTACCAGGTAATTTGTGGCTTCCCTTTTTGTATATAGGAGTGACATCTGCCACTCCTGTGGGACTATTCCTTCCTGGAGTGATTTACTTAAAAACTGGGTTAACAGTCCGCCAATTTCATGTTTGACATTTTTAATTATTCGTGGCCAGAAACAAACAGGACCTCGCCCTTTATTAGGCTTCAACTTATCTATCTGTGTCAGTACTTCTCTAACTGTGAAAGTGAATTCTTGTATTGTGTGAGTGCTATCTATCAGTCTCAAAATTTGTGTGGATGCTTTCTAGCAAAAAAAAAAAAAAAAAACTGAAAAACTTGTTTAGGGATGTTGCTATGCTCTTACTGTCCACAATGAGTTCCCCATTCTCATTTACTCAGGGTCCTATTCCACTTCTTATGTTTCTTATTATTGATATATCTATAAATTCTTTTAGGATCTCTATTACTGTCTCTTGAAATACTCACTTTGCATTCTCTCTTGGCATTTTTGATAAGAGATTTCACTTGTCTTCTGATTGTGTTATACTGCATTGCAATATCTGGGTCACTGTCCAATTTTTTAGCTTATAGAGTTTATTTCTGCACCATTTAGATCTTGCAATATTTTGGGAGTACCATTCAGGCTTGTTGTCAGTTTCACTATTTCTGATGTGCAGGGGAATGAAAATGACTTGAGGGTGCATAAACTGATGCTTAATAATTCTTCTGGGCATGAACCAACAAGGGTAGGACTCTTTAAAGCATCGAACAGCCCATTAAAATCCACCCTTTTAAAATTAGGAGCAATAGTACTGGTTAGAGAGAGAGAGAGAGAGAGAGAGAGAGAGAGAGAGAGAGAGAGAGAGAGAATGCTTAGTCTTTCTAAAGTTTTGTTTATTTTTCCCAGCAGTTCATCAAAACTGTCACGAAGACTCCAAATCCTCCTTCTTTAAAAGTGGCAAACCTCAAAGTTGTGTAATATACGCTTCCTTCCAATTATATATGTATCAGGCTATGCATGAATGAGGTCTAAGCACCTTGTTGGTTTTATACTAAAAAAGTATACATTATCTTTACCATATTTCATATATCAGGCTATGCATGAATGAGGTCTAAGCACCTTGTTGGCTTTATACTAAAAAAGTATACATTATATTTACCCTATTTCATATAAATTTAAGTGGCAAAAGCAACCTTTCTAACCCCTGCAATGATGTGGCCCACAGACACATCAGAATTATCCTTAATCATAAGAGGTTTGTAGTGGTTTATGCATTGCTAAGCTCTATGCACTTTGTTGCTAAGGATAGTACACTTTGGTTTTATGCTGCATTAAACTAGGTTGGACTGAGAAACCAACTCTTCTGGTTCTAGGAATGGCAAGGAACGCTTTCACCTAATATGAAGCACTTACTATGGAAAGCAATGCTAATATACACATCTACAACTGAATCCTGTCACAGGTATCCTGTACACATACTAAAAGTAAGTAATTGTTGGGCATATCAAAATGAAAAATAAAATATAAAAAAGATAAAACCAGAGTCTCTCTGCGGTTTTAAAAAATGAATAGGTAAACAAACATATAAATAAGAGATAAAACGGGAGTTATAAAAATACACTTATAAGAAACAGTAAAATTAGCAATGATTAGTATTCAGGGACTTTTCTGTACCCCTTGAATAACCAAAAGCCAAACACAATTTTAGCACAGCTGGGCATGTAAAGAAACAAGGAGAGCCTACACAAAAGACATCAGAGAGAGAGGCACTATCCAAGGTAACTGTCTAAGATCAAGAAAATGTTGTGAATCGCTTAGTCTATGCTTTTCAAAACATGAACTATATCAAGAGGAAACAAATCAGGAGATGAACCATTAAGGAAAGCCATCTTTATCATTGGGAAAGGCAACAGTCCATGTGAATAATCATTATAAAAGGCAACAAGCCATATGAGGAGCTATTAGGACCTTCAATAATACTTTTGAGATACTGCAAAACTGAGAAAGACAATGACCTGAGTGAGAAACAATTAAAAAGGTTAAAGGTACTTGTCAAGGAACTACAAACACAAGCAACTGTCTGTTTAAAAGACCACTGGGAAATGAAACGGTCCATGTGAAGGATCACTAAACCTTTAACTGTACAATTCCTCAAATATTCCCTTCCCGAAGTGAAAAAAAAATTCTTACAGATTATGTCTATATTATATTCATTAAAGAAAATACCTATAAACTATTAGAACTTCCTCTATGTTGGTATAGGAGGGTATTGAGTGGATGGGGAGGGTCTGGATTGGCAACATAGATGCTCCTGATCTATATATGATAACTATGTCTTCTTCCGTGCATGATTTCATTTTACATACATCAAATCACATTAAACACTTTATGTTTTTTCAAGGGGTGATTTCATACTACAAATACATATCTTTTTATGTATGTTTTCAGATATCAAACATATTTTTTGCATGTTACTTACACAAAGAACTTTACTTCATGAAAGCCTGCAAATGAGCAAATAATATTCTTTCCACTAAAAATATTGACAAAATTTACCACAGAAATTGCTTCTTTTAAACTACCTACAACATTAAGTACATACATACGGCAACATGCCAAGATGACATGTGCACTCCCAGCAATGACCAGTGAGTAACTAATATGTTTGCTACTATTTTCTGCACTCCCAGTTATGATCAGTGAGCAAATGAGATGTCTGATATTTTTTTCCAGCTATGGCAATCAGCTGCTCATAAAATCTAAGGGTAATTGGTAGAAGCAAGTATCAGCTAGGAGCTTAAATGATGGTGATAGCAAGTGTCATATGATACATGTAACAGCATCTTTATAACATGGCATATGATGTGTGGAGAAGTGAAAAGGCTAATATCATTGGCAGTGATCTACGTAAGGAACTGTTTGGAGGCAGTGGTCCATTTGAAGGGCCTTCTGAAATATCAACTGTCTGCATAAAATATTGTTTAGAAAGGGGTACAATGGTCTGTACAAATTACTCACTGGAAAGCCAATGGTCCTTTGTGTTTAAAAGGGGTAGGAGTGGTTTAATAGATGTTATAATGCAAAGGACCTTTCGAGATGTGCAGTGGTGAAGATATAGAGGGAAATCTAGCCAGCTAGCATTTGCAATGTATAAGAGAGCATGGAATGAATATAGTAAGATAAAAAAAAAGAGGAAGGAAGAAAATTTGAAAAGAATATTGTCAACAAGGCAACTGGAAATCCAAAACTATTCCATACACTCATCAGGAACCATTTGTCAGATAAGGAGCAACTAATCAGGCTTAGGGATTCAGAGGAAAGTATTGTAGGGGATGTTGTAAGCATATGTGAAAATCTGAATAGTAAGTTCAAAAGTGTTTTTAAAGTGGAAGCCACAAAACCAGTGCTATGGAATGGGGTAGAGGTTTTGGAAATCATTCAGATATCTAGAAAAGATATTAACCAAATACGAAAAGAGCTTGACCCATACAAGGCTTATGGTCCTGATGAAATTTCATCATATGTGCTAAAGTGTGCAGAATCGATTGACCACTTGAATCACTGTTCAAGATGTCAGTGGAGGGAGGCATATTTCCAAGAGAATAGAAAAGGGCAAACATCATTGCTACAGTCTGTGCCAAAAGTTAAGTTGCAAGAGGGCCATCGACTTAACTTACTGCTGAAATCATTTCATGTCTCTTATAGAGACCCAAGCAAAAGTAATATGTTAAGTCATGCATCAACAGTGATAATCATATGTTTCACACTAATGTGATTATATGCTATAACCATCATTTTTTGTCTAACAACCATGATGATCAAGTATGTTTAGTTTGTCTCCCCATGTTGGGCATTTTCTCTCCATATTTTTCTGCAATTACCTAACTCTTGTCATCCCATCATGCCCAGGAGAGTCACAACGAAGGAGGATTTTGCAACAGTGATAGCATTCTACAAAGCAAAGAATAATTTGGAATATATCACTGTGCAAACAGCAAAGTGTCAAATGGCTAGTGAAATGGTTTAAGGAATTTGCGGTTTCCATTCTACCAGTTCCTCTAACCCAAGTCTGGAAGACCAAGGCCAAGATTAACATCTAATAAGACCCATAAAGTGATTACAAGGCCAAGATTAACATCTAATAAGACCCATAAAGTGATTACAAGACAAGTTAAGGCCCACCTATTCCTGAAAGCAAATGAAATAAGCAAAACACTAACTTGCTCAAACAAGTCTCACTAAGTAGCATTCAAAAATTACTTCATAATGAATTGGGATTTTATAATTTTCCTGCCCAATGAAAACCTTACTTACTGCTAACCAGATGGATAAACTAAAGAAATTTTGCAAGAAATGCAATGTTTAGCACCAAGAAAATAGAGAACTGTGCTGTGGATGGATGAATCAACATTTGCTGTGACTGGAAAAAACAATGAAGCAGTTCAGGGAACCCCACTTGAAACCCTATCTGCCACAATACAGAGAAAAGACTATAAAACACCCTCCTTCTCTTAAGTTTTGGAGCTAATTCAGCTACTATGGTGTTGAGAATCAGGTAATCTTACCCAAGAAAGTGATTCAGGTAGTGTACTCAAATCTATTTGTTAACCATTTCTCTGATTCACTTGAAAGTACAAAGGCAAAGATATTTATACATTATGCAGCTCCCTGCCACATTAATATGTCTGTTACACAGTGGCTGAATGATAGTGAGGTGAATTTTTCACGGACTAGTCAAGATACAGCCCTGACCTAAACCCAACTGAAAACATGTGGTCCATTGTAAAGCAATGACTATGTGATATTGACACATCTGTAGCAAAGTTTGTGGCAGCAACTGAGCAGCTATGGGGTAACTTTTCCTCAGAAATATTCAAACATTTTGCTGACAGAGTTGCAAACATGTTACAGGACTGCATCAAGAGGAAGCAAAATGTAACAATAAAGCATTTATCATGTTGGTGTTAAACACATTTTTTTTTTCAGGCAACTTAATCATAAGAAAATGTCTTTTCAGCTCGCAATTTAACTTTTGGTTCAGACTGTACAATTACTATATGAAAATAAAATTCATCTTATCATTTTGCTGATTATATGTTAAATGTTTCGAACTGATGGGGTGCATGTGACCCAAGCTGACCCAGAAAAGCAAGTGAGAAACATGAAGGTTGGTTTGAATCTAACTTTTGGAGACCTTCGAATATTGAACTTTGAATTTTGAAAGTTTTAACTGTATTACCTTAGTGTTGATCTGCTCTAGTGTTAAGTGAATGCCTGGATAAGGTGTGAATGACTTGTTTGACAGTTTCCCAATACGAAAGGAAGACATGGAGATAATGTTTCTTTCTATCAATGTAGCATGTTTTACCACTGTACATCTATAAATGGTAAATAACATAACACATTTAGAAATATTACACCTCTTGTACTAATATTCAGTGTGAGGGAGACTGGCTGGCAAGTGTCTAGAAGATAATGAGGGATATTTTCTTGCTTCATACTAGGGACTCTTTTATATCATTCATACTTTTATCTCATTTATACTCTTGTTTCATAAAGAGGGACATCACTGGTAATGAATAATATGAATATATTCATAAATACTGCTTCTTTCAAGCTAAAATTAGCATGAGGATATCAAGTGGCTTGCACTTGAGGAAAAGATATTTGATGTGCATTTTTAATTTGAAACCATTATAGCTCTTTACCTATCATCCAATAAGGAGAAAATCAGGCACAGTTGTCATGTAATTTCTTGTACAAGCATGAGGTAAGCAAAGATACTCCCCATGCAAGACTCCCTCCTCCTTACATATTCCCACTAAAATCACTCTCTTAGTCACTTATCTCAATGTTTCTAATATTTTTCTTCTTCAATAACCTCACACAGATTCATGTCATAGTTGTTCCTCCTCATGACTTAAGTCATCTAAAAGTCTATGTATTCTGCACAAAATCATCATGTACATGACCTGAAGGTTGAAAGCCATACATTTACAAAGGTGGTTGTTGGGGCACTGAAGAGAAATGAATCTTTTTCCATATAGTCTACTAATGGTAAGGTAAGCTTCTTGGATGTTCAAATAGAGGAAGAAAAAGTTAAATTGTCATATGATAATGGAAGCAGCCCCTTAATCCTTTATCCTCTCAACAGAACTTTCTGTCCAACTCCTGTATGACCCCTATTTCATTTCAAGCTGGATAAAATCATTCTAATGCTTACAGAATGAGAACTAAACAATTCAAGCCATGCAAAGTCCATGGATATGTTGTTGTACCAAGAATACTATGGATAACTGTTCACAGAGTTGCCACTAGGGCTTATTTTATTATAATGATCTTCAAAACCTTATAAACTGATGCAATGATTATCATTTTGCTTCTACTCTGTTAAAATGACTGTAATATGTATATATACTACATGAGTAACACGTATAAGGATATACAAACATATGCCCAACCCCTAGTCTTGCCAGCTCATTCCACATACATATTGCTGAGTTATCAAAGGTAGAACAGAGCTTAAAACACGAAACAATACAACCATTAATGCTTCCAAACAAGGTTTTTATTGTTACATCAGATTACATCAGAGTCAGCAGGGTCTTCACAGTCAGCAGATACTTGCACATCTGGGGCAGAGGAGGTGCAAGGAAGAGGATTTTTGACGCTGGAATGAGCCTTGGCAGTATTATTAATGACCTTCTTCAACCACTGTTCCAACATGGCTTGCTTCTAGAACTCTGGCTTTTCCTTAATTAAGTTTCTTTGAATCAAATAAACAGACATAATTTCTTGTTCTGTTATAAAGTCCCTTTGCTCCAGTCCTGCAATCAGATCTCTCATCATCTGAAAACATTTATCTAAATAAATTCTCTCTTCCACTTCTTTGTTTTCCTCTGCATTTTTTCATGATGATCTTATTTCTTCTCACCTTGCTGAACCATTTCCATGATTTCTAGATCAGTTGGTTGATGACCAACAGGCTCATCATTATCAATTTTCATCCATTCATCTAGGTTTTCCTCTGTAATCTCTTTGGTAATTACAAGACACTTTGGGTTAGTCATTATCAAAGCATACTTGAGCAATTCCTGGATCAATATATTTTCACAGGAAACTCTAAAGTCAAAGAAGTCAGGTTCATTCCCTTCCTCATCCTGAAACATTAAGCTTGGCCACAGTTTGTACCAGCCATCTTGCAGTGTACTTTTCTCAACTTTATTCTAGGCAGAAGCTATTGACAATACTATATCCTTTAAGTCAAATTCCTTCATGAAATCTTCAGGGAGCTTCCCATTATTCAGTGCAACAAGGAAATGGTGCATGAACTCCAATCTGTATTTAGATTTCAATGAACGTAATATGCCATGGTCACAGGGCTGAATCAGAGAGGTGCAGTTAGGAGGGAAGTATAGATGAAAAACATTGTCTTTAAATAAAAGTTATGTTTTGGGGTGTGCCGAACAATAATCTAAAGTAAAAAATATTTTACAGTTTGGATCGAGGCCAACAGAATTACAATGTGCTATATGCAGCTTCATGCATGAAGTAATTTTCAAACCATTCAAGAAAAAGTTTAGTTGTTATCCACCCTTCTTTAGTACCACGGTAGACAAGTGGAAGAATTTTCACCCTTTTAAAGACCCTCAAATGCACACTTTTACCATTTACCATCAGTATGGTTTTATGTGTTCCCGCAGCATTGCTGCAGCCAATAATTGTTACCCTATCTTTGGAATCCATACCCCCAGATGGAGACTCCCCAGTATCTTGGGCAAGGATTTTTCATGGCATACGACGCCAATACAAGGCAGACTCGTCAGCATTATACACCTGTTCTGGGGCTAAGTTTTCCATTGCTACTAACTGTGCAAATTCATCCACAAACTTTGTTGCAGTTTCCATGTCAACACTATGCTTTTCACCGTACACACTATGTGTTGAAATTCCATGTCTCCTATTAAATTTTTATAACCATCCTTGCGAACATTCACAGTCATTATCTAGATTTAGAGTTCTATGAAAAACTTTGGCTGACTCCCTGAGCATCTCCCCAGAAATGCCTACACTTTCATTAAGTTGGAGCTTAAACCACTTTATAAGTGCACTGTCTAATTCTGTACTCCTGGCACCTATCAAAATTTTCCGAAACTTTTAACTTTTCTGGCTTTCATTTCGGTTAAAACTTAAAAATCTGCTCCTTTTGTTTCTTTAAGTCATACACAGTTGACAATCCAATCTTACAGGACTCACACAAAGCCTTTATAGAAGTTCCTTTACCTAATTTTCTCAGTAACTCCACCTTTTCAAGGACATATAATGATTTATGCTTACACTTATTAGCACCATCTTCTGCACCTTAGTGCTGCTAACTTGCTAACAGCGCCACCCTGGTGGCAGATTCAGAGCGTACCATGTCATGGGAGGTGCTGGACCAAAGAGTGCTAGATTAGGAGAGAGTGAGTGTAGAATGGCAAAAGGTGAGAGCAAGTGAAATGAGGGGAGTGGCTGAGGAAAGGGATGTATTCAGGGAGGCAGTGATGGAATGTGCAAGAGATGCATGTGGCATGAGAAAGGTGGGAGGTGGGCAGATT
>JAYMFT010100169.1:0-13784 GCA_038088735.1 Panulirus argus
ATTGATAGACAGATAGACAGACAGACAGACAGACAGACAGACAGATAGATAGATAGCTAGACAGACAGACAGACAGACAGACAGACAGACAGACAGATAGACAGATAGATAGATAGATATATAGATAGATGATAGATAGATAGATAAAAAGATAGATATTATCATAATGGAGCAATAGCATTGCTGTCTATATATCTATTTATCTCTATCCGTCCAGTTCTTTATAAGAGCGAAATTAACAAATGCGAAACACCATTAAAGATTTTCTCTAAACTTGTTAGATATGTTGGGTATGACTAAACAACACAATCTCAACACTGTTCAGGTGCAGAACGTCCAGAGGGACTATCCCTGGAGATTAACCAAGTCAAGCTGTTGTACAGAGAGGAGACAATATCGAGAAATTAACCAAACTGAGCTGTAGGAAAGAGAAGAAACGCCCACGAGAGAGTAACCAAAGAAAGTATGTAATAAATAAGTGAAGAGAAGACAGAAACTGAAGGAAGTTGAAGTTAAAAGTAGGGTGGGCCACCCATCTTTCAGAAGCAGGAGTCATGAGCAAGGCTGTTCGTCAGTCCCAGGCTGGCATGGCGGGTTGATCGTCAAGTCTAATTTTCAGTCATAATTTTTCAATCATAACAGATCTGCATGTATATAAATTTATTTTCTTTTTTCCTTTTATGATCATTTTTGCATCCCGGTGTCTGTGTCGTTTTGTTCGTTCGATTGTGGTCTGACGTCACTATAGTTGCTTCGTGTGAGTGTTGTTGTATGTGTCTGGTGGTGAATTTTGGCCCCTTTTTCTTTTATGTAATTCTTGTGTCCTAACCCGTGTCTACTGTCACCATTACTGTTTAAATCATCACTGGTGGTCCCTGCTGACTTTCGCAACTTCTTGGCCAACGGGTGTGAACTCTCTGCGGATGTAACTTCTGTTCCACTGTTTTGTTCATTTGATTTTATTGCTTTGGAACCATACACACACCGTAAATGATTGTCTTCATTTTCTCATCTTTCTTTCTCACATGGGATTCATCTTCGTCTATACCGTAATACCCTTAAGGGTTGTATTTACCTTCTGTCCATTCCTCATTTTGCAGAAAGAAGTTATTGTCAACATTGTCCTAAAACTGGTTCATCATCCGAACCAGCCCCGTCATAAGCCTATTTAAAACTCTGTCTCGCCAGTTCCTCCTTCAACTTATTTGGATTCACTGAAATCTGTGTGGTTCTATCTTAGCATCAGTTTCAGTTTTCAGTCTTTCCTAGTTACTTGTTCTTGATTTGTTCTCTGTATGGGTTTTGATGCCATATCCTGTGGCTCCCTCTTGGTGTATCCGATTCCTTAAGTATTCTCCGTCATCAGTGGTAACTTTGGTTTCCCCAATTGCAACTTCCTTCTCCTTTTCTTTAAAAGCGTTCCCGTTTTTCTCTGGCGTGCGCCGCCATGTTTTACAGACATTTTGGTTGGCTCCTGGAAGCCAGCGTTTTGCGCCTGTGGTGGAATTGCCAAACTGAATAATTTTGCAGTCACTTTCTTCGTCCGGTAATATCAGTGGTTCCACTCCATTAAATGCATACACTCAATTTAGTTTCCTCGCAAATGTTCCTGGGTCTGCCATATTCATCGAGTGAACCTGGAGGAAAGCAGGTATGACTTTTTAATGATGCCTTATTAGACATTTGAATGACGATCGGTCCTGCTTTTGCTTGTTCCCTTTGCTTGAGGAACCTCTGCATAGGTTTTGTTTTCTCTTTCATTCTCTCGTCTCTCCCTTGACTGCTAACTTCTTTTTTGCGTAGCCTATGGCTAGGGTACTGTAAGTATCTCCGCAGTTATATAGCACTTGGTGTTGCTTTTCTCTGGGCACTTCGACGTTGGGAGTGAGACAAGTATTCGTCAAGTGGTCGTATTTGTATCTCTTATAGCATGTAATGCTCTTTATGTACTGCTCTTCCTCTTCCTAATCAGGTCTGACTGAATATTATATGATTCTGAGTCCGATTGCCTGTAATATTTTTTCTTTTGTCATATTCTGCTTCATAAACCTGATCTTCAGAAAGGATTTCATAGTTGGAATCTTGATCATCTTACGTGACTCTTGGCCCCATATCATGTTTTAGTTCATCAGTAGTTTCCATTTATTCAAGTCTGTGTGCTTTACCACTACCGCCTTATTAGATCGTATTTCAGAGGGAGTACACCAGTAAACTTCAAATCCACTGGTTTTCAGTTCATCAGCAGTCTGCTGAAAGCACCTGCTGACTCGCACAGAGAACAACGAAGTTCTCGAGGGCGTCGAAGGAACGATTAAACTCTATGTTATCTGCCAGGATCTGCAGCAGTTACCGCTTACCCTAGTCATCATAGCCTGGTGCCCATCTTTATTCTTGTATTCCACAACAATGCTATAGATGAAGTTATATGAAGTTCTACATATAGCACTGCCAGCCTAAGCCAGGGTGCATAACTCCCCACCTTCCCTTTTGTAAGGGCTGGAGCTCGAAGGGAGACGCTTGTCGGTTTACGCTGGGCTGCCCAACAAGCGGGATCCTAATGCCTAGGTCGGCAAAGAATATGCCTTTTTAAGTGGCTTATAAGTAGTGCTGCTCCTTACCACAATCCCCTACTCAAGAGACAATCTGCACGATCACAGATCCTCCCGGAGGCTAAATATATATATATTCTCATTCGCAAGTGATGCAAGGTCCCGGTTGGATCCGTCAAACAATCAGAGATATGGAGGTCTGCAGGCCTTTCGGAGAGGGCAGAGGAATGAATATAAGAACAAGTCACAGATACAGAGTCTGAGACCCCTATGGAGTGGCAGGTACTCGGAGAATCCGCTGTCGCCCGACAGGAGTCAAACAGCAGCAACAAATGGGTAAAGCAACCGAGAGCAAAGCCTCCTCCGCCGATCTGAGACTGGGAGAGTAGCTCGAAGCTTCCACCAAGAGTTATACGGGATCATCCACGGTCGTCAACGAATAGAGTTGGAAGTCCTAATGTCCGACAGTGTGCAGAGGTCTTCCGGACAAAGTTCTTCCTATGAGTAGTCTGAGTCCAAGCAGCGTCGTCAAAAAAGGCAAAGCAGGAGTGTGAATGTCCTGTAGCAAGCAAAGGTCGTCGGGAGGGTCGTTAACCAGTATGTTGGTCAACTGCGAGTTAAGCAGAACGGAGCGAGTTCCTCGAACTTCCTTCTTTCGCTGCTGTGTCTCTATCTATCTCCAGAAAACAATGTCTTTATAGTCTATTTATAATGTCGGGCACATGTCACCAAGGAGTGAGCGGTGTGGGGAGGATAGTGCCGTGCAGGGGGTTGGGTACTAGAGGGGAGGAAGGAAAGTGAAAGGTGCGGGGTTGGGGGAGATGGGAGGATAGCGAAAGGCTGTGGAGGGCAGGGCCATGCATGGGTTAGGGTCTTGGGAATGGGAGGACGGTTATTAGTGTGGAGGGCTTGGTGGAAGGGAGGGCAACGCAAGGGGTGGAGGTAGAGGGAAGGGAGGGAAGGGCCGTGCCGGAAGGCTAGGGTCTAAAGGGCTTTGCTGGCAGTAGAGGGTCGCAGTGCAGAGGTCTGGGATTACTGTTCATATAATGGAGGAAGTTTGTGTGGACTAAGTCCTGCCACTGAACCACCCAAAGTGACAGAAGCTTCGAAGCCTCAAAACTGGCCGAGACGGCTAGTACATACAGTCATGATGCAGATGGAGTGTCTAGGTGGGAGGCGGAGACGAATAAGGAAGAATGAGACCATATCTATCAATTTATCCTTTAAAAAAAGGAAAATTAGGTATTTCAGGTATTTGCTTAATCCATCATCAGCAAACAGTAAACACCAAACAAGGTTTGTTAAGAACCTACTTTGAATACAACTTATTTGTAAAATTCAATATATGTATCGGTAAAAGAGAACTGAATATTTGTTGTAAACTGTAAATCTAAAACATACGTACAAAACAGTTACAAAATATAGTTAGAATTAGAAAGTAAGTGAAACTAACCTCCATTCCTGGCAGTGTCTTCAGACTACCAGCTATCTATATTGAATATACAATTCAATGAATTATACTGACATTCGCTGGAAACTTAATGTAAATGTGTAAAGGCAAAATAGCTATTTATTAATCATTTCTCCCTCCATATCGACAAACTTCCCAAAATATCCAAGTCAGAAATTGTAGAATCCAGAATTTTGAAGTCATTGGACTTGGCAATGTAACCAGCCTAATTGGGGAGTTAATGGATTTATCAAGTTGTGCCACTTTTCTGAATGAAACTTCTTTCTATTCATCTAAACGCATGGAAAAAATTTGAGAAGTATTTCCAATACAATCAATATCGTAAGTGCTACATGAACATCTACAGGCCACAGATAAACGCAAAGGTACCGAGATTTTATCACTGAATTTGAACTGCATTCCTTTATTATCAGAAGTAAATGCTAAAGTCAATAGTATCTTTAAATCATATGTAAAAGAGTTACTTTAATCATCTGGAGAAAGGTCTTTTGCCAGCAAGGCTCACAGGTCCTAAATATGGAAATCTCATACACATTGTGTCTTTGGGTTCAACGAGTGCAGATTTTTTTTCAGAAAATATCAAAAAATATATTAATGCAATATTCAATAAAATATAGGAAATAATATCCACGTTTACTTTAAGCATGTCGTGGAAACTCCAATTCTGAAAAAAAAATGAGGTAAATTTTAGGTATCCCAAATGCTCGTTCAGCCACTGCAAATATCAGATTAGCTGTGAATATTATTAAAGGAATTAATCAAACTTGGTAAGGCTAGTGCATGTTACTCTCCTGTAAACTGATGTAGAGAGACTATTGTTCTCTCTCTGAATATCAGTATCTGGGTAGGGAAGTCTATTCTGAATTTCAGCGTCACTGGACACTAAGGTATTTCGAATTAAAGTGATCAACGAACGACTGAACCTGGTTCGAAGATGTGAACAATGAACTTGTGTAACCTCTACTGGAAACATTTCTCCAAATCTTTCCATAGGTATTGATGAGGATGAAGTGTTTTCATATACGCGAGTAAAGCGACTGGATAAATCCAATAACATGGTTACTTCAAAAGACTGGATTCCGCAAGTCTCGAATTGAGATACTTATTTTGTAATCTTGTGAATATGGAGCACGAAAACAAAATTAACCGATCATTTAGTCCCAACTGACACTGATTTATTACGCTGACGTTCTTTGCCCTCTGGTTCCCGTTTTTTGTTCTCCCCAACAGGAATGTCAGCTCGGATGACTGATCGTGAATATGACCAATAGTTTAAAGTCACTGACAAGAGAGGGAGTTGGTTTCACTCACTTTTGAGCTTTTGGATTTCTTATTTCGAGTCCTTTCCCATTCCTTGCATTTTGTAATTATCATTTACTTGTATTTTATATTCTTTTGTTTGCCTTTTAGGTTTACATCTTGTAATTGCCTTGTAAATGTTTTTACCTTTTTATATTTTGTATTCTTTTAATAATATATTAACTCTCAATTAGGATCTGAACAGACTTTGAGCAGTATGTAAAATTCATTGATGATGGCTTGTGCAAATGCCCACTTACCTAAATGCTTCTGTCAAGAGGACAATTTGATTAAGTATGTTCCATTCGCAGTTTATTTTCTTTTTTCGTTTCCATTTCTTACATCAAAATGTTATCTATACCGTCATAAGAAAGACACAGGTGTTACTGGGCTCCACCGGCAAGAGGTTACACCTCTGGTGAAAAGTCACCTTTGGGAAGGCTGTATTACTGGGAGAACACTTTCATCGACGAACTTACTCCAAAGGAGTCTGTATTTCCCTACCAGTGGAAGCAGCTCAGCCTTGGGCTGTAGGAGCTTTTAAAAAGAACCTGGTTGTTTATAAAAATAAATAACATACAATAAGAATAATGTATGGTAAAGCGGCCCTCTCAGAAATCAAGAAAATTTGATACAAAATTGGTAAGGCAAGTATTTTTCTATTAACAACAATAGGGAAAAGATCCTCATTTGTGGCTCGAAGTAAATCTAGTTTGTTCACGTCGCGCGTTGGTTTCTTGACCAACTGCATTATCGCTCTATTAAGCAAGTTCAGGGAGAGGTCACGTCTGGGGCTGCTGGAAAGGAAATCTACCCACTCATTATCATCAAATCGTGATCATTACAAATACATGCTAATCAATTATAATTGAAAATCCACGAAATGGAGTCTATATTATCAACAATTACAACCTTCTTCAGTACAAGATTAGATGTAACTGAGAACAACACGCCACCACCTACTCTGTTACTTCTGTCGCCGTTAATGTTCCTTGGAAATGTACATTCGGCTACAAAATCTCTATCTTAACTATCTAACCAAGGTACAGAGATACCAAGCACATCATAATTTCCTTTTAATGCACTTGTTTCCAGCTCTGACACTTTTTCGCACAGTTCGTCCATTTACAAAAAGCAGTCTAATAGATAGTTGAGAAATGTCGCGAAAAGTACTTAGGGGAGAGAAGGGAATGAGCCTGATCCACATGAGCGACATCTTTATCACTGTAATGCACACACGGCCCGCCAAAACGTGCAGCACCCAAGTCCTTCAGGTGCGTAGGCTGTTCTTCTTAAACACAGGCATTATGTAAAAATGCAGCCACAGATTTACACGCTTACCTTGAACGCCTTGCTCAAGAAAGTTTTCTTGGTGCCAGTCCTGAGCAGAACTCCTGAAATCATGATGTTTTTAAGTTTTGCTGCCTAACCAACGAGCAAGCTGGCGATCTTTCACAGATCTTTCCTTGATAATACAGAAGGTATCCATGTGATAGATAACAAGCAAAACTGTCGACACTATCTCAGACGTTCTTTACCACGTCAGTATATCATTCACCCGTGCACCAGGAGAGCAACATCGATCGCGGTGGGAGGAGTTCCTGACGCAGAACTCATGGCTGCTTTAATTTCTCCTTCTCTGGTTAGATTAGATTAAGCAGCATCCAAATTGTTCAGTGTGTTTCATACGTATTGCGGTAACGCTGGCAACTTAAGAACTAGCTGATACGAAATCTGCTTCTTTCCTTCCACAGATATATCTTATAATTCACCTTCATAACTCTTTACCTCTATTGCATCTTTTGACTCCCGTTGTCTGCCATTCTCTAAGATGTAAATCTATCATTACTTGGAAAACGGATTGCACTTTCTAACTTTTATTTCCACAAAATCCTCGACTTGGGTGTGTGTGTCCACAATAATCTTATTCATCGTTTCAAATGGAAAAAATAAGTTGGTTCGCTAATTGCTTGGGCTTTAGGCCCATCAACCGCCAGGTTTATCAAGGCCGTCATCAACAAGCTACATCCACCGGTCCAATCATCGTCAGCACCTAACATGGGCCGCACACATGAGTCTTACAGAGAAACAAGACATTGAGGGAAGTAGTAGCTAGTATATGGTATAGAAATTTTGAGGAAACAACATGCGGTAACAACTGTCTACAGTAACAACTGTCTGAGCTCTCCCTCTTGTGGAAACAGTCAGATGAAATCCCAGACATTTCTTGTACCCTATGACACCGGGCACTGGGAGCCGAATCTATGACAGATTTTCTATGTCGTCAAAATGACTTAAACTTAGGAAGAAAGGGTGAGAGCAAGTGTGTGAAGACAGAATGAAAATAAAAGGACAGGTCAATAGTACAAATACAAGGATTTCAAACAGCAACAGACCATTGGGTCCTTTCGAGGCTGTTTGTGGTAGTGGAAGATATAAGAAACTTATAGATTAATGTGGTAAAAGGCAGACAGCATACAAATAATTAAAAGGGAATAACCTGCAAACTGTTAGTTTGACTTGAGGAGGAGCAAATATTGTAAGTCGTGTACATAAAGCGAAATATTCATCGTATATTCTTAAACGTATCTATAGTACTGCTTTCAACCACTCTAACTGACAAATCATTCCATATGTTAAAAATCCTGCTGAAGAAGTACTACTTCGCCTCATTCGAGGTAAAACGTTAGCCAACGAGTTTGTATCCATTACTTCGAGTAAAATCAGACGAATCAAGTTTTAAGAAGCTTGATAGATCAAGATTATCAAAGCCTCTAATAATCTTGAAAATTTTTTTTTCTATGTTGAAAGTTCCAGTCACGGACAAAAGTCTACATCGAGGTCGGGCCATAATTAAAATACAGAGAATTATGAAAGGGAAAAGAAAAGACAAGTGAAAGTATTTACGAATTTTTGAGAAAGTGAAAGACCTGTCTTTTGAAATGTATAAGGTCATAGTTATTGGGAAAGACATGGGAAGGTAGAGAGTTCCAAAGCTCCGACGTGCAGGGAAAGAAGTACTTATCAAAACGGCTAACTCTTGTGTTGCCGATGGCCACACAGTAAACATGAGACGCAGCAGCTTGCCGACTATTGCATGGTCTAACTAATGGTGGGGGCGTACAAACAGCCAGCTCTCGGGAGCAAAAATCAAATACCTATAGAAGAGGGAAAGTGAATAAACATCGCGGCGTAGGGCAAGGGGGTCAGGTTTGGAAGTTAGCCTGGTACAGTTTATAAATCGGACCGCTTTCGACTCAACTCTGTCAAGTAAGGAAACAGAGCTAGAACCACCCGAAATGTGAGAGCAGTAACCATACAAGGACGAATCAATCCCTTGTATAGACGGAGCAACTGTTCATATGAGAAAAAGTTTCGACATCTAAACAGGACACCAGTTTCTTCGAGGCAGACTTAGCAATTCCCGTAATGTGAGGTTTCCAAGAAAGAGTGGATGTCACAGTAATACCAAGTATGTTCATTGAGTCAAGAGGTGGAATTAGAGAACCGTCAAAGGAGTGACGAGAATTGTAAGGAGTTTTCGATAAATAGAAGGGTAGAAACTGGGTCTCGGAGGCATTACTCTTAACAAGATTTTGTGTACCCAACTGAGATATCCTGTCGAAGTCCGAGTTTACTGTGGAAGCTGTGTCAAGGCGAGATGCAGATGGAGTGAGAGAAGAGGCAGCAGAATTGAAGGATATGGGTAAATGCAGTGTTAAGTCGTCAGCGTACGAGTGCACTGAATTATTTGTGGAGGGGAGGAAATCTTTGAAAAAAGGAGGAAAGGTGTTGGGGACAGGACAGACCCTTGAGGGATACCGTTGTTGGTGAAGAAAATGAGGGAGGCTGATCCATCAACAACCACAGAGATAGATCGGCCAAAGAGGAAGCTAGATATTAAAGAGCAAAGTGAGGGAGGGAAGCCAAAAGAGGGGAGCTTAGATATGAGACCCCGATGACACACCCAGTCAAAAGCCTTAGATATGTCAAGGGCAACTACACATGACTCACCAAAATCTTTCAGGGATGATGACCAGACATTTGTAAGATAGGAAAGAATAACACCCGTGAATCTCGCCTTACGGAAGCCATGCTGGTGATCAGAAAGAAGACTGTGAATTTCGAGATGTTTAAGGACATAGGAGTTGATGATGGATTCAAAGACTTTGAAAATGGTAGATGTCAAAGCAACAGGACGATAGTTAGAGGGTCAAAACGGTCACCCTTCTTAGGGAAGGGATGTACCAAAGCATGTTTCCAAGGAGAAAGAAAAATTTTGGTTTTTAAACGGAAACGGAACTGAGGAGCAAACACAGGTGCAAGCTCTCTCTTTTAAGCTGTATAGATTCAAGTCGTTTAATCGGCTCTCACAGGATTTGCTTCTCAGCCCGGGAATCATCTTGGTAGCTCGACACTGCACTCTCTCCATTCTGTCTGTCTCTTTAGACGGGGTGACCAAAACTAAACCCAATATTCTAGATGGGGACGAACCAATGAATTGTGAGGAGTAAGGATGATCTCCCTGGACTCGATATTAGATCTGAGATTCACTCGATGCTTTAAATCAACGAGGCGAAGGGTAATATCAGCAATCCCGAAACAGAAGAGGTAAGATGGTTCCAAGCACTACATAACCTTACGTACAAAAGACCAGCCCCGCAGCATAGTCTTAATGAGACAGAAATGAAGACCAGCGATCCTGATTCGGCGGATGGAGGATGATTTTGGGCATCACTTCAGTACCCCGACGTAAGAACGGTAGTAATTATCTGGGAAAGAGATTAACATGATCAAGTTCTTTTCAGACTTATACATACCACAGTCAAGTTCAAGTCTAGAGAGAAACTAATCAGCGAAATTTATTTTTCGGACGACCGAGCTCACTAGAAAGACGAACTCAATGTCCGAACAGTCCTTTCAATTTCGCCAAAGCGACAAAGAACCCTGGCTCAACCGCCAGGTCAGCAAGACGAGAGGCATTGTGCTAGCTAGAGCTACCAGTCTTCTCAGTGCAAGACTAACCCTAAAAATCAGTGTCACAATACTGGAGAAACACTAACGTATTTCCTTGTCCTGGTCGCACCATTGCAAGAGGCTATTCCGTGGATTATGGAATGGAAAACAGAAGGAGATTAGCTCAGCTTCAAGCCGATGGAGAAAACAGAATTCTAGAAGACTATTGCATTTTAATAACAACAAAGGCCAAGATTCACAGTGCAGAAGCAATAACATTACCGTTTCATAGCTGTGAGCCACAGTCTCTCTGCTGATAACACGTTAGATTGTCTGGGGTCTCCATTAAAGGGGCCGTAGATATATTATGATTATACCTTGGCAGGACCAAGTTGCCGATGATAAGGCACTCAATACAACACACGGCACAAGCGTAGAGACATCGACAATAAAAACTGTGGATAAGTAATTTTGCAAGAATAATAAATACTTACTTTCAAGGAGGATTACCTGATCTGGTTTAAATCTGGGCGAGTAAAAGATTTTATTAAAGGGGAACCACATCTCAGACGTTCATTTTCTGTGCACGTGATTTCGAGACGTTGAGAGAGCTCGCCAATAATTGCACAGAACTAAGTTCTGCCGCCGAAAGGGAACTACAGACTCTGAGACTACCAGCGTCATGGAGGGCAAACTGTAATTACGAAAAATTATAAATGAAAGCACCACTGTGGCCTCTAGCACAGCCACGGAACACCTCTTAATGTCCATGACCGATATACATTAACCACACTTGGTGTGTAATGCCAGATCGGACAAAAATTTAGCCAATATGGTGACGTGATGATTGTATAGACAATATAGGAACGTATCTTCACTAGCACTAGTACTGCCATCAACGACTACGTCAGAGATGCATCACAGGACATTCTTTGCAGCCTTTATGGGAATGACTTTATATGCATCTCTCAGAGGTGAAACTAAAGTCTGCGAAGAGGAGGGCTCACAGAATGTAGGACTCGAGATGCCTCAGTGGGGCCACAAACCTCATAAACTTTAAACTGCCTTCTATGAGCGACTCCTCAGTGAGGACTTGCCCATCACGCACCTCGTGAGAGGCTGGCGTAACTGGCCGTGCGCCCTCAACCTCCTAACCTAAAGGGAATGCTTCGCCACATTGACTCTCGTCTGAGTGATGAAATTCTCACATAAATGTTTAAAAGGCTGGACCTGCACGTAGTTTATTTTTTTTATGTAAATTTCAACTCTTTACCAGGCTTGTCGTATGGAAATTTTATTCATTTTTTAACTCGTCTGGTGCGGCACTGTCACCATTTTGCCTCCGTCGTTGTCTGTCAGTCTGTCTGTATATTTGCCACTTTCCAGTCTCATCAAAAAAACACATTGGGGTCAACTGAACTGAAACCTGTCAGAAGTGATCTATGGATGGTTCTTTATCAAATATACTGATTTCCTCCTGAACCAATATCTTATATGACCTCAGCATGGCAAAGTCGTCTCTGATTGGCTTGAATTTCTTAAAATCTTTTTGGCAACCAGTGTGGAGACTGAACCAGAACTTTATAAGAATGATGGATGGTCCTGTATAGTGTCCTTTCGTGCATATCTGACGTTCAACATAGTCATCAGCCTCTTTATATCCACAACAGTTATAAGCCTCTGATTTAAGAATATGAATACAGAATTTCCACATCTTTAGCAAAATCATATATACTAAATGCTTATTTAACACATGCAGCGTTTTGATCATGAAAATACAGCCAGCAGAGAGAATACCATGCAATAGATTTTCTTTTTTGGCAACAAAAAAAAAAAGTCTACAGTAAATTCATTGATTATAGAAAAATTCCTCCAACAGTCAGAGAGAATGTTAGCTTTGTATCTCCGTCCGTAACACATTAACCTAAGAACCTGTTTTACAGAAAAAATGATTGCTTCTGTGTCAGAAATCTATGCATCTAGTTCACTTATTCTGGTTTTCCATGACCCTGATCGATACCCTCGTTTCCTTCGATCGAAAGGTTGTGTTAAAATGAATTCAAATTTGCTAACTGATGACCCAACCTTAGTTTGATAGCCCACCGCGTTATTATATGGATGATCCCTTGCACATATCTTTCCTGACTCTCATATTCTAAACATACTTTCTCGTAAAGTTATTTTCCTTAACTTGATAGAATAATAAGAGTCCATATAATAGAGCAAATATATGCAAAGGAACCATCAGATCATATTTACTGGACTGTTGAAATAATTTCCGTTCTGAATATCACGTTTTTTCTTTTTTTTTCCATATGCGATTTAGACCAGATACTTAAATCGTTTATACCAATCAGGAGACTCCTCTTATGAGGGAGGAAAATTTAGTAGACAGTGTGCACACTTCAGAGGCCCGAGCGAGGCAAGATCTCTTTTCTCCTCACTCGTTAGCAAATGGGAAGACACTGATGGGCCTTCCAGGGGTAGTCAAAACGTCTGCACAACAGTCCTATTAAAGAGTTTATGGCCGACAGCTTTGTGTGCTGATGAGATGTGGGGAATGGTGGGGGAGAGATGGTGGAGGAGGTAGGACGGTGGGGAGGGACGATGAAGGAAAGAGAGTAGAGAAGGGATGATGGAAGAGGTATGTTGAAGGAGGATGGTGGGGGAGAAGGGATGGGGGAGGAGGAAGGATGTTGGAGGGAACGGAAGAGGAGGAGTGTCTGTGTGTGTGGGAGAGAGAGAGAGAGAGAGAGAGAGAGAGAGAGAGAGAGAGAGAGAGAGAGAGAGTGAAGGAGTTTACAAGCTTCACAGAAGTTTGTGCAATGGCCAGGGCGAGAGTGGCAGTGGGTAGCGGGAGAGGTAGTAAGCGTCAGGAGCATAACCATTATTCTGAGCTACCTGTGAGGTTCGGACCACAGTCAGGAATAACTGTTGGGCTGTGTGTGTGCGTGTGTGATAGTGAAAAGAAGCAGACCAAGGGACTGTCAAGGCCAGGAGGATTATTTTCATCATTATTATTATCATTACTATTATTATTATTATTATCATTATCATTTTCATTATTATCATTATTATCATCATCATCATTATTAGTATTATTACTTATCACTATTAATATCAGCATTACATAAGAGTTTTGGAGAGAGGGGCGAGTATGCAGTCTGATGGGGATGACAGGGCCTGGGAAGTGAATCAATTGTTGTTCGCCATTGATAGAGCACTGGTGGATGATTCGAGTGAGAAACTGCAAAAGTTGGTGACTGAGTTTGGAAAAGTGTGTGAAAGGAAAAACTGAGAGTAAAGGTGAATCAGAGCACGGTTATTAGGTTCAGCAGGGTTGAGGGACAAGTTAGTTGGGATGTAAATTTTAATGGAGAAAAATTGGAGGAAGTGCATAGTTTTAGATATCTGGGAGTGGACTTGGCAGCGAACGGAACCATGGAAGCGGAAGTGAGTCATAGGGTGGGGGAGGGAGCGAAGGGTCTGAGAGCGATAAAGAATGTCTG
>JAYMFT010100180.1:0-13784 GCA_038088735.1 Panulirus argus
GTTCCATATGTCCAAACCATTTCAACACACCCTCTTCTGCTCTCTCAACCACACTTTTTATTACCACACATCTCTCTCACCCTTACACCACCAACTCGATCAAACCATTTCACACCACATATTTTCATACACATTTGCCATTTCCTGTGTTAGCAAGGTAGCATTAAGTACAGATGACTGAGCCTTAGAGGTAAAATCCTCACTTAGCCCCCTTCTCTGTTCCTTCTTTTGAAAAAGGAAAAACAGGAGGGTAGGATTTCCATCCACCCACTCCCTCCCCTTTAAGTTGCCTTTTACGACATGCAGGGAATACATGTGAAGTATCCATATACATATTTATATTCCCACTAATGAAGTCTTTCATTAAGTTCTTGCCTTATTCGAAAGTTTATATGGAAAATTAGATTCTGTAAACCTTTCCCTGTACAAAAACCAAACAAACTTACATCCAACATTTCTTTTAATGGTATGGATGACTTTAAAAGATGTTCCATATCAAGTATGAAGTTATGAAACCAAATGATTTGAGTAATTTTCTACCTAAAAATGGCTTCTTATCTCAAGCTAAAAGCATTTTTCTTATATAACTAAACCCAACATTATATTATATTTCTTTCTTTATACAATATTTCTAGCAGTCTGAGCCAGCATTTCATGAACTATATATAGAGCACCAACATCCTTAGCAGTTTTTGTCATATACACTGAAGTATGAAAAAATAAATGATTAATGGTTACGTTCTATACACGATGTATGAAACCTGGTAACCAATAATGCACATCTAGATAATTAGATAGTCAAATCCCCTAGCTGTAAGCCTTTTTAGAGGGGTACATAATTATCATGATTTAATTTCAGTGGAAAGGATGGCTTTGCAAAACCAACTGTTGAATCATAGGGCAAGTGGCCTTGACTGTATTCAGAGATAATATTAAACCTGTATGCCTATTTCCATATCCACAGCAGAGTGATGCATTAAAAATGCCTCCAAAAGAAAAAAAAAAAAATGGTTTGCAAACTACCACTAGAAAAATGGGAACTTATTGTGTTTCATTTTCCAAGTGGTTTACTTCTTTCCAGATCTGGTTGACTTATTTATGGTAGCTTCAGATGAGGATGGCATAGAGCAGATGAACCAAATTATTGTTAAGCACAATTTTTCTGATTTTTCACAAAGTTTCTCAGCCTTCTTGTGAGTAGGCTCTCAAGTGCTCATAGAGCTTATTTGTAGCATAAGAATATAGGTCTTCAAAAGTGGAAACACATTTCTTCACTGTAGGCTGAGCACTGAATATTAGTTTATTTTCTCTTTCCTTCCTCTCCATCTCTCCTTTTGGAAAACCATTTCTTGACTCCCATCCTGACATTAAAGGCTTGATTCATAGACTTCAGTGGCAAGTTAATGATGGTCATTGTTGGTCACTTCGAGCTACCATAATTCCATGCTATGACATCAAAGGTCTAGGCAAATTTATGTATAGTTTTTGGTCCCTGTGAATGATCAGCTGCAAGCCTTATAAGTTTTAAGTAGTAGAAGAGGGTGATTCCTCACAGGTACAACCCTTATGGTGTTGCTGGACTCCACCTGCTCCTGATTGCACCTCAAGTTGTAAGGGAGGGAATCACCTTATATGAGGCTGTGTTGTTGTCAGGAAACAAAGGGGAGTATGGTCTCACTGAGGAGCTTCTGCTCCAAGGGAGGTCTTACTGTATGTATTGCTGTGACCACATAGCCAAAAATTTATTATTTGTAAAACAAGATTTTTAACTGAAGAGGATAATGGTTGCCCAGCAAACTTACTAAGGATGTAAACCAAAAATTTTCACTTGTAGAGTATGAGTTTAACTGAAATGAATTAGTGATTGCCTCAGGAAAGGTATCAAGAAGGAAAAGTGTAAGCATAGAAGTAGGAAAAGATAGAAAAATGTTAAAAATGTAGGAAAGTAGGATGGAGACTGGAGGGATAAAGACAAGTAATGTAGAGTTTGTGTAGCAAACATGAGTACAGTAGTAACAAGAATCATTAATGGATTAGATAACAAATCCCTTTTATGCTTGTCCTGTGTCTCTGGACAAATAAAGCAATAAAAATCTAAGTTACTGTATTATGAGCATTCCAGAGATTGATTTAATTCTTTATACAATATGATAATGATTATTATCTCCTATATCATGTATGCCAAAATGTAAAGATTTAAAAGTTATGGAGTATTTTGTAATTTCAGATCCTCAAACCATCCTTGCTCCTGTGGCATATAGGATGATTAACCTGGCACCACAGGATGGCCCTCATCCATTGTACAGCAATGAATTCATTGACCTACGCACAGAATTCTTGCGTGACTACATGATTCAAGAACGTGTTAGTCCTGATGATGCAAGGATGCTGCAGTCTGAGGGTCTCACCGTGAAAAACCTAAATGGAAAACCACTTACGTTCAAGAAGGACACTGAAGGTAAGACTGAATTTCATGAGACCCATGTTACCTGAATGCTTTTTTTCTTTTATTTTTTGGCTTGCTGCTTATGACATATCTAAAGTAGTCTGTATTCCAGTATCTGAGTGGGTTAATAGAGATAAGTATTGTTACTGTAAACTGTTTGGCCCATACTTATAAATGCCTGTTTGTAATATTTATAAAGTAACTCCTAAGATTTTTAATGATATGATCTTTAACCTCTTAAAAGGGGATGTTAATGATATGATCTTTGACCTCTTAACATCTGGATTGATGTGGTATATGAGGGGCGACATGCTGTCACTAGGTTGAGCCAGGGCATATGAAGGGGTCAAAGTCTGTGGAAATAGTCTGCGGGGCTTGGCTGTGGATTAGAGGCTTTGGTTTCAGTACATTTTTTCCAGAAAAATAAAGAGTGGATGTGTGCAATGAGGCTGTTAGTTTTTTGTATGCAGCACAGCACCATCTGGCTGATTGTCCATTGTTTAGTATATGTGTACCTCGTTTGTTAGTGTATTTTCAGTAGTGGAAGCCAGGTTTTGAAAAAGTTGCCTATTTTTCTTATTTCCTGCTTCTTTGTATTTGCAATGTTTATTTTTTAATATTGCAATCAGCTCTACCTAAATATTTCCAGAATGAAAATTTTTTAATGTTCTTGTATTTTTATTTGTTTATTTGGCATAATGTACTAATTTATGGCCTCATGTGTTTTTTCTTAGATTTTCTCTCAGGGGAAATGGAAAGATAGAGTGAAGGAGACTTTGGGTTGTCAGGGCCTAGGCATTCAGGGATATGTGAGTCATGCATCAGATGGAGTGAATTGGACTGGTGCTGGTAGTTTCTTGTATCAGTACATTATACATAACACCTGAAGAGTGTATTTGTGTAAATGAGGCCATTGTTTGTTGTGTCTAATGCTACCTTGGTAAAGTGGAGAAGGCAGTTAGATACGAATAGCTATTAATTGTCAATGTCTTTTCATGCTTCCTTTCATTTGCTCTTCTTCATAACCCTCCTCCTCATTTTCATTTTATCTTGTTCTTCTGTGTATACAAATGTCAATTTCTTACATCAGTGATAGCCAAACCAGCAAGCAAAACTCATTACCATATGCTCTGATGCCTGATGTTGAGACTTCAGCACTTAATAAATGTGAGCAGTATCTTGAAAATTGATGTAAGTATTTTTAAATGTGGCAAAAATATATTTGATATCATATGATCTAAAGATTTTTAGATTGATGATTTATAAGCTTTCCATAGTATTTGGTGGATTTAACTGGATTCTCAACAACATTTGAGTTGTCAACCATTATTTTTTTTTCTTCACATTATTAGGACTTGAACTCACGTTTCTAGTGCTGGATGAGCCATGATTACTTTTATTGCAAGCAGCTAGTATTTCATATCGACAGGTGTTTTAATCTCCTTAGTATGGAGTCTTCCATCTCATTAATTCTGTGGTATCACCTCTCCTCAGCCATCCCTTGATGTGTTGCTTCTCTCTCTCTCTCTCTCTCTCTCTCTCTCTCTCTCTCTGTTATATAAGTATTATTGTGACCAATGTTTTTGAGAGCTGTATGCCTGTGACCCTAATTCAGAGGCTTGAACGTAAGGCACTTGTCTGACTTCTGCTTGCCACAGTTTCTGTATGGAGACAAGCCACTCAGGGATTGGCCATTATAATACCTAATTGTTCCCTAGAATGGCTAAGCTGTGGAATTCTCTTCCCTCTTTCATTTTTCTGTCTCCCAATAATATTTCTACTTTCTTTTTCTTTCACTTTATTCCTGTCACCCAAGATGGCCTTTAAGTGGGGCATATTTTGCCCATGCCAGATCATTCACTATACAAAAAAGTTATTAGTAGCAAAGAATTATTTTGGATATAAGAAATATATATTTTGTCATAAACATTGTGTTAAGACCATGTATTTATAGTGTACTCTGGTATTTATCATTTTCAGGAAAGATCACTGTTGAGGGGATAGATGTAGAAGAATTCAAGACATTACAGGATGGACTTATCACATACACTTTGAATGATTTCTTGTTCAACCATCAAGAGCGGGCAGATGAAGCCCGAAAACATCTCCTCAGAAACCACAAATATGATGCATTTGGCCGTCGAATCGGTAACTATAACAAGAAATATTTTTTATTATGCTAGAGAGAGAGAGAGTCTTCCTACCTCTGAATACCTATGACAAGAATTTGCTATGATGACAGGGCCAGCACAAGGTGCTTAATGCACATTTTGCTTGATAAGAACTGCTTAACTGTTCTCAGCTGCCACCTGCATTACGTAATTATCTATTCTTGGTTCATCTAAGGAGTGACTCTGCTTATCTCTTTAATGTGTATTTTACTTAGTTCAGTGTTATGACCTGATGATTGCTCTTTGTGATTTCAAAGGACCATTCACTCTCAACATTGTCCGTTTTATTCAGAAACTATAATGTTGCAATTGTGTCCCTGGTGTTCCTTCTTTTTGCCAGTAAAGGCACATCCATAGCTGCTGACCTCTTCCTTTATCCCTGTTCCCTCATTTCTGATATCATATGTGTTATCCTCCATTGAACTTTCTGTCAGATTTATGTATTTATTTCAGGTTGGGCAACCAAATTTAAGAGATACTCTATTTTTAGGTGTAATATTATCTATCTGTCCATCTGTATCTCTGATGCCTGCTCCAATTGGAACTCCCTCAAAGTGATGGCCATGGCAGTAGAAGTCTCCACAACTAAAAACTCCAGTGCCGCTTCTTAGGTGTAATACATGTTGTAAATATTATCCTAAGCACTTTTTTATCCATTTGCAGTACTTTAGTGTAATTTTCGTATTAACCAATAGAATGTGTATGTCCTTAACCATTTAAAAATGGTGTTCTTGTGAGAGACTGTGTTCTATGTTAATTTCCAAGTGCATTTTACACAGATTCATGTACAGGCAGTTAGTTTCCATGAAGATTATAATCTTATATAAACCTCTTTTCGCTCTCTCCCATCTTTATTACTCTACACTGAACTTTATAATCTGTCTGCCTGACCAGATTTAGAAGCTTGCCTCTCTGCAAGGCGAGATAGTCCTGGTCACTGCTTTTTGCACAATAATAGTATTATTCACATACATTTTCAGGTATGATTGTAGCCATCTGGTAAGTCATTTTCTTAAATTAAGAATAAAGACAGTCCCAGGACCAAGCTTTGTGGTGTGCCAATGGTTAGCACAACCACTCAGATGACATTTGATCCACAGAAGGAATCCCTCTTATTCATGCCTGAAAATCCAGTTTCTGTACCAACCCCTTGTGTAGGACAGAGTCATTTGCCTTGTTGCAGTTGAAAGACAAAAAATCCATGCTTTCAGCTCTCTTATTTCATTGAAATCAGTGCTCATTTTTGTTATAAAAGTCTAAAAGATCTGTTATGCATGATCTCTTTTCTCTGAACCCATTCTGCCTCTTAGTTAGGTCATTGCTCCTCTGTAAGCATTTATCCATTTCCTATCTGTTTGTTCTTTCCAACGTTTTACACACCACACTCATCAAAGATGCTGGTCTGTAGTTCGGTGCACTCTCCAAGTGTCCAATATCCAAAAAATGAGCGTGACATTTGCTCACTTCAGCTCATTTGGTATTGAGTCTTCTTGCAATGACTTTCAAAACAGATGCTCAAGTGGTTGCTTTGATGATCCTACATACTTATTACATACACATAGTTGTATTTTTTAAGACAGTTACAATATTACAGTGATTTCTTTCTTTTTCCAATTTGGTAATATTCTTAATGAATCCACCATGGGACTTCATTTGAAGCTCCTTGCTTATTTCCTCTTTTTTCTGTAATTATGCCCTTTGAACCCTTTAGACTGTTGTTGCTTTTTAACCCTTAAATGGCAGTTACACAAGAAAAATACTGTCATCCTGTGTTTTGGTCATATTTCCCTGTTCTTTTAGTTTTTCAGGTACTATCTGTCCCATGCTCCTTTTGATTAGAGATAATCCTTGTCTGGTCATAGTATCATCATCAGTCTAAATTTTTCCATTTGCTTTACTGCTTTTTAATATTTTCATTCCTCTTTTTGGATTACCTGATACTGCTTCTCAATTTTGAACAGCAATTTTCTTTATCTAAAGTCTCTCTAGTGTTCCTCTTCATTTGTCAGTTTATCTTTGTTATGGACAAGACTCTTATTGGCATGGCCACCCTGTTGAGGGAGTTCTGATTGGGAACAGGCATCAGAGACGTAGATAGATAGATAAATTACCATAATGTGAATAAAATCTTGGAAAATTGAAGTTTCAGTTATCCTCCTTTTTACAAGCTTCCCAAATCATATTCTTCTTTGTATGATATACAACCTTTTCATTTTCTAGTCATAGCCTACATCTGCACTTCTGTCTATGTCAGTCATTTTGTCTTATTATAGATATTTATGTTTAATCCTTTCTTGCTTGTATGTCCCAGAAAATAACCAGAGTGACTGAAAAGAAGCTATTAGATTTAAGCTTGATAGATATACAGGGCCAGGCATTTCCTGTAGTCCAATGATTTGTACAATCATAAAATTATGTAACTCTTTATGCTAAAGGACTTTCTTGATTTTTATTTGACCCATTTGCTTATAGAAAGATTAAACAAGTTATCCTCACTTTGATGAATTCTCTAGAAACTCATCAGCAGATCCATTCTCGAGTTAAATCATTATTCAGTTAAGTTATATGCAGAGTTTATCCGTATCTGAATAAATTTGCTTTATAGAGGCATTACCTCTAATGGACTTCCTGCCCTACCCTCTGGTTAACAATCCTGTCCTCATCTTTATAGATTAAGATTGTAGGATCTTCTTTCTGTTCTCATGCAGCAAACGTAACCATTGACTACAAGATCTGTTATCTATCCTTACCATTTAGTTTCTTCTGTACTGCTGCAGTATCAGTCTCTGTGTTAATATTGTGCCACTCCTGTCACATAATGTGAGCTGGATGTTGTCTCCACTCATCCTGGCAGTGTGCTGACAGAATGCAGTTGCAGAATACTTAGTTGGGATGTAGTGAAATATTACCAAATAGAATAAATCATGAAGTGTTACATATTAAGAGGTGCAAAAGTGCAGCATATTATTTAGTCATTTGATTATAGTTTAATGATACAGTACTGTAGTTTGCCGTATGAGTAATTTATTTTAGTATGTGAACAAGTTATGGTGGTAATAAGGTTTATGCATAATTCTTTTGTCCCTAAAGGATTTTATACTCCATACATCCACTTTTCGTAATGGTTCATTTCCTTTCTCAGTGTATTAGACTCCATTGCCAATATTCTTTCCATTCTTCCCATCCCCATTGGTTTCTTTCTGTCTGCCTCTGCCTGCAGGGTATCATTTGATTCCTGTCCATATCCTTTGGATGCTGTCATAAAACAAAAGTGGTAAGGAGGTCTGGAAAAATAGTAATGTACCTTTGCAGGACCTAATTTTATCTCAGATCTCATAATTTTAGATTGCTATGCAGTAAATGGGTACATAGGAGGTAGGTTGGTGTGTGCGGAATTTACAGCTGTATATTAATATTTTGCTCTCTTGTTTCTCTCCAGGTATGCCACCATTCTGAATACCATCCACTAGGATGATTTCCAGACCTTCATCAGACAACAGTCTGCTCCACAGTGTTCATGAATATATTCCTTATGGTTTTATTTTCTCCTAATTCTTGTCCGCTTTTATTTTCTCCTAATTCTTGTCCTGTTTAGATTTGAGTTATTGGTCATACTTTATAATTTCTTTCCTTTGTAATGTATTTGCACATGTTATTTTACTTTGGTTGTACATCATTACATTCTTTTTTACTTTGGTAGTACATAAGTACTTTTTCTTTTACTTTGATAGTACATGAGTGCATTCTATTTTACTGTGGTAGAGCATCAGTACATTTTATTTTCCTCTAGTAGTGCATCATTACATTCTTTTTTTTCCTTTGGTAGTACATCAGTACATTCTATTTTACTCTCGTAGTAATTCAGTACATTCTGTTTTACTTTGGTAATACATCAGCACATTCTATTTTACTTATCCTTATTCACACGGGGTATAATTCAGTATTTAGTGCTACTAGTTGCACATCCCTGGGAAGAAGAGATTTATGGTGCAGATCACTAGGTCTGATCCATTATGCATTTATGTTTTAGTCATACATTTAATGCAGTTCCAAACTAATAGTTTTGTATTGGGATAGTACTCTGGATTATAGCAGTTATATTTTTATGGAAATTACTTTACCATCAAAATGAATTTGATATTTAAAAAGGCTTGTTGATTATCAGACTTTTCAAAAGATATTTGGATCATAAATGTGAGGTTAATTTACACAGTATTTATCACTGAGTAATAAGGTGCTTGACAGTAGTTATATCAGGCATTATATAGCTGAAAAACTATTTTTTACCTGTATTATTAATAAACTTCAGTCCATCAATAACTTTTTTATTTACCTACGTAAAGAAGCTCAGTAATGACGTGTCTTGTGGTACTGCCATTGATTGTTATGACCACTAATGGTTATAGTGACACCACATGACTTGTGGCACTGCTTATAATTGTTTTGAGAATGCTCATAGTTGGGGTGATACCATTCATAAATGTTGAGGCACTGCTCATGAATTATGGCATCTTATGATTGTTCTGGCTCTGCTTATGATTGGGTAACTTAATGATTGTCATGGCACCACATATGACTTGTGGCACTGTTGATATTTGCTTTGGTACTGTTCATAGTTGGTATGGCACTGCTCATGATTGTTGTGGCACTGTTCATGTATGTTGTGGTGCTGTTAATGTTTGGACATATACCCTTTTTATGTATACATACATCAGCCAAATAATTGTACACACAATTTCCTGTGCACATCCACATACATTAACTACTTACACGGACGCATTTACACATACAGGCTTACATATATATGCAAACATATTGATGTAAGCTGAAGCATGCAAGTGTTTTTGTATGCAATGATGATTATATATATAAGTTAACAGATGGGGCAACATGGTGTGGTATACCCTGCTGCATTTGCTTGCAATCCTCTGTTTCAATAAGGGCGATCAGGGTACACAGAGGTAAAGACATGGCCCACATGCACGAGGTTAAGAAGACGGAATAAATAGAGTTAAAATTGACCCCCTTAAAGAAAAAGTTGTGTACATAAAAATTTTTAACTATTTTAGTTGAGCTGCATAGAAATGACAGAACAATTGAAGAGAAAACTTCCTAATAATAATATAAGGTAGACTTAAAGGAAATCTAACATATAAACTTCGCATTTCGCAAGGAATCACGCAATAATTACTTAGATTAGATTTAGTTGAGCCGCGTACCGAAAGATGGCGCCACCGACGCTCGTATTGTCTACAATGTTTATACGTTTTGACCGCGTGACGTTCAAATGGGGTCTGGAACGACCTCATGTTCGTCTCATTTGTGAAAAAAAAAACAAGAAAAATCACAACTATCTGGACTTCCTTTGGTTTTCCAAAGACACATCATGGTAGGTTAAGCTTGTAAGACAGTCTCTGATCATATGAGTGTTTGGAAACGTGTATATTAACGAAAATCGGCTGAGAGTAGCAGTGAGAATGGGTAGACATAAGGGATCAGGCGAAAATTCCAGTATCGGGTTTGGAATATTAATATATATGTTATATTGCCGACGAAGTGTCTTCCATGTATAAAAATAGGTATTTTTTTTTGTGCGGTTTTTACTTCTATTTTAAGGGTTACCCCCTCCCCATTTTCTTACTGTAGGTAAGGTTTTTAAGGGTTTTAAAACTATTATTTTCCCCATAAATATTAAGTTCTCTATATTACTTCCAAGATTTTTTTTTATTAAATGAGCTGCAATTTCACAGTTGAAATCGACGAAAATCATAGGAATGTATTCATTACTGCGGCGATGATATAGTTACGTTACAGACATTTTTATATTCTTTTTTATAAACCACAGATGAATATGAGAAGATATAAGATACCTAGCCAGGTCGTGCGGTAGATGGCTTTGTATATAACTTTGGACGGCACAATAGTGATTTGCGATAGAAATGAAGGTTATAACCGTTCAAAAGACCATCGGAAATATAATTTCAACTAAACTAAATTTAACAAAATTCGCTGTATGTCCGAAATGGTAATAATACCTCAAGTTTAAACCAACTTTCTTTGTCTTCACTGCTCTCCCCACAATGGAGCTATGTTGAAATCATAGTATATTTTGTTATGAATGATAGTCATAAGGATGTTTTGGTAAACAGGGGCAGCTATATACTTTGAAAGGGGCGACTTTTTGGCACATCAATATCCTGGTTATTTTGCCGAGGAGTCTGCCCACATCCGTGGGTCAAACGGTACTTTGCCGACAACTTTATCTTCCTTCATTTCCACTTTGTTTCTGGATTTATCAAAGAGGACAAGTCTTCATAGTTAACTAGAGTTATACAAATAGCATGTGCGATGAGCGGCAAGGTCACTTATTGCATTTAAATCCACCAGGGTCGCAGGAAACCCCATACCCGTCATTTTGAAGTTTAAGGCAAATTGTTGGGTTAGAACAGACAGACCACAATCAACCTTTCCTATCCTTATCGAGAGAGACCGACCTTAGCCTACCCCATTGTAAATGGGGTTATACAAATATCCGGCAGGAGAAATTTGACCCCTCGGGGTCGATTCGTCGGCAAAATAACCATGACATTGATGCGCTAAAGTCGCCGGCCATCCAAGCTAAAAAGAAAAAAAAAAAGAAATCTACTAAAATATTCAAAAATTAGAGTACGGTTTTGACAGCTTCATAGTAGGGAGGGCGGTGAAGATTAGTGAGATGGTGGGGTTAAACTAGAAGATAGGCTGAGAGGAAGCATAATGGAGCAATATATTCACTAACTGTGCCGTCGAAGTGTATATATATTGCCGTCGAAGTGTATATATATATATATATATATATATATATATAATCCTCCACAGACGTACGAAATAAAAAAAAGTAATTAATGGTGGAAAATGGTAAGCGATATCATTGCAGAAAACATATTCCGAGGGGTAACTTTTTCTTTTGTTATTGGGATGGGTGTATTTATTTTCTACGAGGGGGAATTCAGACTATAAAAATATGTCAATTATATGGACACTTGCCCCACCCTCTTTATATCCTTGTATTCGTTTTCCCCTTATTTTTACACCATAATTACTTCACGCTATGGGGTTAAAGTTAAAACAAATTGATATACTATATGAAGAAAAAAATGATGAGTTTATACATTATTAGTTATGGCAGTATATATATATATATATATATATATATATATATATATAATAATAATAATGTATAAACCTCATCATTTTATATTTTTTATACTTGATCGCCTTTCCCCGCGTTAGCGAGGAAGCGCCAGGAATCAGACGAAGAAAGACCCATTCACTGACATACACATATATACATATATACGCACATACACATACATGTACATAAACATATATATACACATACATACGGTATACATGTACATATACTTACACATGTATACATTTCTATATGTGTGTGTGTGTGTGTGTAACCATAATGAAATAGAAAATGTGTCACACGCACTGGGGTCTGACTAAGACCCTTTGTGACCCCTGTAATCTTTTTGCGCTACCGCTCACAGGATGAGTACAGGGTACACAATAAATTTTCCGAGGTTCCGGCACAAATCAAATCAAAACGCTTTAGCAAATTACGTCGTCATGACTGAGTACAGATAAAGAGAACTAGAAAATATAACAGGCGCCAGTAAGCGGGAAATGCAAATGAATTTAAGAAACAGGTGAGGGGATTAAGGCGCAGGTCACTCTCGATGACCTGACCTCTCAGGTCACAGACTCAGGGTAACCAATGTTCAGGGAAATATTTACGAATTTCTTCACCAATAAGATTTATCTAATTTATATAAACCAACATTTTGATTCATATTAATATCTGCTGTTTGATAAAAGACGATTCAGTAATATTTCTATCCATTACTGAGTTATTGTGTGTGACAGCCTTAACACACTGCTCCAGTCAATTTGATGATTAAAAGTCTTTGAGGTGGAGAAATGGTGCGATGCATTCTTGACCATACCTAGCGCCATTTTTATATTGTTTAACCCTGATATTAAGAACCTTACCAGTCTGACCAATGTAAAACTCATCACACACTTTACAGGGGACATTTTAAACACAACCCGTTTGAGAAATTACAGGATTTATGATAATACTTTCACTAACTGTATTATTATTGCTGAAAACGTTAATATTAAAAAGTAATAACAAAACGAACATTAAACAAGTTTTCACAATAGAGTAATACTAACAAGTTTGTGTTCACAAGTTGTTCTTTAGGTTGAACATTGTAAAAGACTTTCTAACAAAGTTACAAGCTAAAAATGGAAATGTCTGAGATACTATAGTTTATAACCATTACTACTGGTATTGGAGAGTTCATCATCAATGAATTCTGGACTACATACACGAATGCTTTAAGAAACAACGTTTCACTGTATTGTGATAAGTAGTAGTAAATATATGAACAGACGTTTGTGGGTTTACGGTATATGTCTTCGTAGATTTACTTGACAGTGGTATTCTGAGCAGCAAATGACTGACGCTTCATCTTCGTCATGCATATTTCATGGACGAGAAGAGGCAGTTGTTACAAAATCAGGCATTGATAAGAAAGGCTCACAGAAAACATCGAAACTCCTGCCATATATTAGGTAGATATATAATTTACTTCTCAACTACTAGACGTTCTTTTTTTTTTATGATACGTATTGCAGATTTGTTAATACAGATATATGAAAATTGACTTACAGATTACACATACTAATATTCCAAACTCTCTGGCCAAAAACACAACATGTTTGTGGAAGGTGAGGAACAATCGTACCATCATTTGCATCTTCTGCGGATATATATATATATATATATATATATATATATATATATATATATATATATATATCTTTATTCCTGAGGAAATATATTTTAAGAAGAACCTTAGAAATGTTTTAATTACTATGCAATGAGGTTTTGGTAGATATCTGGCCAGTGTCTTAGTAATTCACCGACCCGGTGGAATCTGGATGAATACAAGGTGACGTTCATCATAAAAACTGTGCGAATACAGGAGGGGGGGAAAGAAGTTGAAGGTGCTGTTGCATTTCTGTTACCACAAGCGTGAAGGGAAAGTGGCACTGATTTATTTGATTTTTTCTTCCTGTCTGTTCTCAGTGGCAATAAATAGCCACAGCAT
>JAYMFT010100191.1:0-13784 GCA_038088735.1 Panulirus argus
ATAGTACCGTCAGGACGGAAAAAGTGAGGGGAAGGTAGAGCGACAGTTGTTAGAGATGCCCTTAGCTAAAGACCAGAAAGACTTATCCGTGAATGACGAGGAGAGGTTATCCCACTTCCTTTGAATAAAAGAATGCTTCTCCTCACGGATAATTCGCTTGCAGTGATTACGGGAACTGAAAAAACCTGAATGGGAGCCAGAGGAAGGAGAGTTTTTCCACGCCCGATATGCCTACTCCCTTGCCTGAATGGCCTCAGAACAGGAACTGTTGAACCATGGATTGGATGAAGAAGTAGTCTTGGAGGAAGAGGGCTTTATACAAATATATGTATATAATGCTAAAAGTCACCTCGGGGGAAGTTAAACAAGGTAGATATTAATCAGGGTTTGAAGGTGTTTTTAGACCTGATTCCTGAAGGCACAAAAATTAATAGGAGAGAAAGACGAGGGGAGGAAGAGAATTTTTCAGATTGTCTATTCGAGGAAAGAAAGAAGTACTATAACGGTCAGTCTTCGAGTGGCTAGTCTCCACTCAGATATTATGGGAAGCAACAGCAACAGCAACAAGCCTTTCGAATGGGGACACCTTTACTTTGGCGGTAAGGTTGGGGACCAGCACATGTGCTGCAATGCTTGGGGAAACAAATCTTGCAGTTGGTTGCACTGCAGAAGGTAATCGATGTCTTTTGCCATGCCCGTGGTGTGAAGGGAGCCTGAATGTTGCTTCTGTATGGTGCCTCCAGTCTGGCAAGGTTTTTCCAAAAGGAAGTGAACCTTAAGCTATCCGAATTATCATCTGTTATGCGCCCGGTACCCCACGGTGAAGGACTTCCCGTTCTGGAATCCCCAGACTCATTTGACCGGAACTGGAGGACGAACAGGATAACGAAATTTGTGAAACATTTGAACCATCAACATCGAGAGATCCTGATTTCGCACCTAAAGTGACGTCTGGTTAAGCACACAAGATCAAGCAGAATGAATTAACCGACTCCGTCAGAGATCTGTCGAAGAGTGATGCAGAACTGTTGGGCTCGAGACTGCAACGGGGAATCTCCTTGACGAAAATGTGCGTGTCGTGTTTCGTGCCCGCCAGAAAGATTTCGCTCCTCTCTTTAATGATGAAAGGTAGCCTCTTCGCCTGCAACTGTGTAGATGGTCTGATGAAACCCTCAATATCAGTCATAGCCTTGAGTGGAGACTGCTCGTATATCCGCTAAAGTTAAGTCAAATACTGGGTCTACTGAATGACGGCAATGTGTTCCCTTTAACTTGAGTCGGTCATGCAGGTCATATGAAGTAATCACTGAACATCATTGAGCATCTTTTGAACTGAATAAACTACAAGAAATACTGATAGCACTTTTGTGGAGACTTGAAGGTTGTTGATTTCATGCTTGTACAGCAGCGGGGTCATACGCAGTTTTGTTGTTTCCTGTGTGAATGGAACAGTCGAAAAAAATTTTGCATCACAGTAAAAGGAACTGAGTTTCCCGACAGTTTCTGGAGCTGGGAACAAAGGACGTGCCGCGCCTATCGCTGGTAGAATCCTGCAAGATTTTGCTACCGCCTCGGAACACCAAACTGGGCCTCATGAATATATTTCCTTGGGCTATGGATGAAATTGGGCCAATGTTTATATGACTCAGTGGGAAGTTTCAAAGGCTACCGACAGTGAGGCGAAGATCAAGGAGGGTACTTTCGGAGGTCCACAGATCCGCGATCTCTTCAGAGACAATCAGTTCGACCGTATACTAAGTGGTGACGAGAGAACAGCGTGGAATGCTTTCCGACTGGTTACAGCCAACTTTCTTTGAAGTATTAAAGCTCATAACTGTAAGGAATTTTGGGGTAAACTGCTGTCATCCTGTCAGAATATACTATGAAACATGCCTTTAAAGATACATTTCTCGACTCCCACCTGGATTTGTTTCCGGTTAACTGCGGCGCAGTGAGCGGTGGGCACGGTGAATGCTTCCACCAAGACGTCTCAGCGATAGAGAAAAGGGAGTAGGGCCAATGGAGTCCAGCTGTGTTAATAGGCTGTCGATGGACGGTAACGAGAGATATCACAGAACATGTAAACAAGCGACAGGCGAAGAGGCGTCGTGCTTAATCGAGTTAAGCCAGCGACTGTACCCGATGCCACCAACATAGTGAGTAATACATAAAAAACTTTAGATGGTGAATTTTTCGTGGAAACTCTAGCTAGTCGAGCGTTTTCGTCATCGTTTTCGTGTTCAGCGTCCAAAATCCAAACAGGGAATCACATGTCATCTCTGGTATATGAAATAAGTCAAAATTTGTTGATTAGTGTAATTATATGTTCGCTGTTTTCTAGCTTTTCACCGACCTCACAGGTGCTAGCCAGGTCTCTGCTTGTGGACATCATTCAGTCTCAAGTACAACTGCCTCCCGTTGGGTAGGCAACATTTCATATAAAAAGTTGTTTTCAGTCTAATTGATTAGGCTGTTATTCTCTTTGTCACGTGTCGGCAGGCACGTTCGGGCCGTTGAAATACACAATGATTACTTCTATGATGTTTACATTAGATTCTGTATCCTCATACAAAGCTCAGTCGTGTTTTGCACTTTGTTTGGTGGTCTGTCCATTATCCTGATAGTAATTTGAGCCTTTGATTTGTTTATTCAGTATACAGTGAGTCGTGTATAGTGACACCTGATTTCCTAACCGCATTTTTATGGGATGACCTGACTGACCGGAAAGATCTTTGATTGGTCTGAGCTGTACCTAAATAGTTCCAGGTAAATACCAGTTGAGTCCGCTGATTTGACATCCTTCCGAGCTTAAAATTTCCAGCCATTTTATATAAAGGGCATCTTCAGCGTTCAAGCTTATTTTTCCACTGAAACTCTCCCACAGATCTATCCAGAAAACTTCAGTCCTAGAGATGAGGTTCACTGCCTCACGTTACCATACATGTCTAGCATTCTAGTCAGTGCTACAGCTCCTGTATAGTACATAGGAAGAAGTCCCGCTAACTCAGCCTCCGCTACTTTCTTTAAAGTCTTATGAGTTTCCTATACTTCGAAATATTTCTTCTGATCTACTCTGAGTTATTCTGTTTGACCCAGCAATAGCAAGCATGCACTGCAACTTGTGTGTTAAGTCTTCCAGCCAAGCCTTGCTACAATGGAGTTTTATTCAGACAACAGAACTCCGTATATTGGTGTCTAACTAGAGTAATCTCCGACAAGACTGAGGATAGGTTTTCCTTCCATTTCGTCAACCAACTTTAGGAACGTATTATCCGTGTCGGTTTCTGTTACATCTCCACTTGACTTCAGCTTCGCCTCGCTCCTAACCACTTGAAAATTATAACTTCCGTTTATGTCGTTTCCATCGTGACTATTCTAGTTTCTAGATTGCCTGGCTTTCCCATAACGTCCTCACTCTTCTCCGCTAAGTCTAATGCTCTGGCTAACATATGACTAGCGGCGCCCACCAGCACTTGCCTACTGGCTTCACGTTCGGTTGTCAGTGATATGTTTGGATAGCCTGAGATTTACACAATAGAAAGACAAAGAAATATATACTTTCTTTTCTTACTGATGGTTCTTTACAGAACTCGTAAGCGTAAGGCTTTCCGGTAAAACTCCCTGACCACATCAACTATCGAGCGGACACATCCGTCTTCAGGGATAGCCGGGTGAGAAGTGAGCCAACATTTAGCAGTTTTCGCGTGTCGCTCCCTTGAGAAAAGGCAGCTGGCTTTTATTTCTGCATCGCCTAAATGCGGACTGCTGGCTTTCGGTCCATGAACGTACAGTCTTTCCATCCCATATATAACAATTGACATTACATAACTCACTCGACTCATTATTCTTGACTATATTTTTCTGTGGAGAGCGCTACGCGCGCTCTCTCTCTCTCGGCAAAATTTCGCTGTATATACTCTCTCTCTCTCTCTCTCTCTCTCTCTCTCTCTCTCTCTCTCTCTCTCTCTCTCTCTCTCCACATCAGAAGAATACAGACATAAGTTTCGAGGCTGGAGCTCAAAGCTTACCCTTATCAACGTCCTTATAACAAAAAGTGAAGGGATGCGGGCCTTTGGTGATGGGATGAAAGACACGTTCACATTTATTCAACCTTTCACATTTCCTATAAAGTTCTATTTCATGCATATTAGTACTGCACGATATATTTCATATCCTTTTCCCGCCGGCGTGTTGCCGGAGGGCGTGGAGGATGGGGAGAGAGCCTTTGATTTGATCTCCTTTTCTTCAACTGCTTACAAGGGAACTGCATCTTTTCCGCTACTGATAAGGCCAGACCACCTCGCTCGGACCTTGGGTCTGTGTACACTGCCTGTGTATCTATGTAATTCTGTCTGTCTGTCTGTCTGTCTCTCTGATAGGTGGAAAGCAGTAAGTAGCCACCTATCAGGGAGGTACAACGGGACGTTAGTAACAGTTGCGCAGTGAGATAACCATTTAGTGGCTGTCAAGCTTCATTCCTTTCACCCAGGGCCCTGTCTTTCTATTCCTTGCTTGACCCACATTTTGCCTGCTGGCATTCAGTCTACAAATACGCGCTCTCCCCGTGTCTCAACAAGTAGCTCACGTGGCTCGTTCGTCGTAAATGTAGATTTTCCTGCGGTTAGCACAACGCGCGATCCCTGCCTTTTGACAAAGTTTTTCGGAGGCAAGAAGGGATCAGGCTCTCCCGTCATTCCCAGCCCCAGCGCGCCCTTCCGCTAGCAGCAGCATTCGCCATTACCCATCTCTCTCATGCCGTCCCTTACTCATCGCTCTCACTGACTTACCACATCTTTGTCACTCGCTGTTCTGCCAGAATTGCCACCACGTACCCAACCCCTGCCAACATTGGCGCCATTCACCTCACTTTCTGCCAACATTCCCAACATGTTTCTTAGCCTTTCTCATGATAACACTCTTACCCCAGCCTCTTCAACTCAACTACGATTCGCCCTTCACTTGGCGCCTGTCGCTCTTCCAGTTGTCAACACTGCCACCACCTATCCTCCTTACGTAATCTCTGCCACCACTTCTCTCTACCAACACCGCCACCCCCTTGCCCACCACTTCCAGCGCAGCACTACCAAGCGTCCTCATGTAAGTCGTTCCAGACCATTTATCACAGCCACCTGTGGCCAGCCTCCTGGCCTGACTACCCACCTCTTACCTCCTTCTCTAATATTCTCCCTTTTTCCCAATACTTTCCTCGCCCTTCTTCACTGATCGTAGCCATTTCTCTCACTAACATTACCTTTCCTCTCATCCTTATCCTTTCTTCACTTCTCGTACGTATATTTTCCCCTTATCTTCCTCGCTCCTTACTTACCTCTACCTCTCCCTTCATACTTCCCTTCCGCCCTCCTTTCGCCCTTCTCCCTTCATCTTTCCTTTCTTCCAACTCATTTTTCCTAACCCTCCAGGCTTTCCCCTCTTACTTTTTCCTCTTTCACCTCTCACTCTGTACTCTCCCTGGGTACTCTCCCCATCTTCACCCTCTTCACCCTCATCCCTCCACACATGTCTCACTTCCCTCATCATCGCTTATATTCCCTTCACTGTGGCAACTGCTTTTCTCTCAGTTTCATCCGCCATAAATTTTCTTTTTTTTCGTTTGGATGCTGTTGGCTTACGAATGACTAATTCTCATTCTTTAACATATGAATGTCTACGTAACATTATCCATCGTAATTTAAATGTACTATCATCAGTCGTAATGTGTATGTACCATCTTCCATCGTCAAGAAATGTATGACTCATAATTTATGAACAACGTCTACCTACATTTTGTGTGAACCTATAAAACGGTAGGCTCTTATTCACTAACACACGTATAGGGATAACGATGCATACTTATAACGTTCCTTTATCCTGGTTATTTTCTAATGGATCTTTCTCTTAATAAATACATGTCTCTGATATCGTATGGATGGTCTGATGGGTAAGAACATATCCAATCTAACATCGGAACAGAAGAGAGTGGGTTGACTCAGTATCCAATCACCGTCCCTTATTGTACACACAGTCCACTCGAATGCATTTAATCAAAGACTGAGAGAGAACCCATCACAACTCGCATTCTGAATACTGCCTACTTCCCAGACTGTATATATTATCATGAAATTCCAACAGCAGTTCCGATTGATAACAGTAATATACCATATGACACTATCTACCCCACAGTGAGACGCAGGCAGGGAGGGAGGGAGGGAAGTGAACGAATAGGAAGAAGGAAACTGACATGTTCAACTGTTGGTATGGTTACGAGGCAAGTGGATAAGTACAGCATCTCCTCATGATTTCGTTCTCAAAATTCATACTAAAAGAATACAAAGGAATTCAGAAAGCAACAGACCAATGGGCCCCTTCGAAGCTTTTTATGGTACCTGAAGATATCAGAAACTCACAAATCAGTGTGATCAGAGTTGGATGGCATACTGGTAATTCAGAGAAAAACCTGCAAATTGTGAGGGTGACTAAGGAAGCGCAAGTAATGTTAGTCACAGACTTAAGGCAAAATATTCGTCGCGCATAGTCTTAAACATAACTGTAATATTGCTATCAACCAATCTGTTTGGTAAATAATTCCATATGTTGACAATCCTTTTAATGGGAAAGTACTTCGCCCCATTCGAGGTAAAACGTTTGCCCACAACTTTGCATCTATTACAACGAATGAAATCAGAAGAATCAAGTCTTGAATAGCCTTTTTGATCAAGATTCTCAAAGCCTTTGATAATTTTGAATTCTATATGATCACCTCCTAAAGTTCTCTTTTCTAAGGAAAATAAATTCATTTTGTTTACTCTTCTCTAAGAAGATTTCTTAGTCAGTTCGGGAATCATTTTGATAGATCGACGTTGCATTCTCTCTATTCTGTCTCATTCTTTTTAGTAGGGTGACCAAATATGAGTATGATATTCAAGACAGGGACGCACCAATGAATTGTAAAGAGGAAGGAAAGTTATCCTAAACCTAAATTCAAAAGCCCTGCCAATGAATCCAAGAATTCTATCCCCTTTTTCACTGTTCTGTAAATTGCTTACTTCGTTGTAGGTCACTTGAGGTAATTACGCCTTCGTCTTTTTCCTCATTTACCTTTTACAGTTCAACAGTATTCATACTGCAGCTTACCTTTTCCATTTTACTACTGACGTGTAAGACTTTGTACTTATCAATCTTAAAATCTATTTGCTACTTATGAGTTCAGTTCATCAGTTTGTCTATGTCAGTCTGAAGCTGCAGACGTTCAAGTTCATTCATAGATTATTTCCCATTTCAGTAACATTTGCAAATCTTAATAAGTATAGATCAACCCATTATCTTTATCACTGACATACGTACATGAGAAAGAGAATTGGTCCCAAGACTGGTCCTTGTGGTACAACACTTGATACGCCTATCCTTTCTGATGTTTGACCTTTAATCATAACTTTTTGTTGGCGACAAGTCAACCAGTTTCCTGTCGACCGAAGTACAACACTATCAGTACCATGTGACTTTATTTTTGCTTGTAACTTTTGATGCGGAACCTCATCGAATGCTTTCTGAAAATCTACATCTTGATAGAAGACATCAGCTGCTTTACTTTCATTACACAAATTGATTTTATGAAAAAAGAAATCAGCCATATATGTCAGACATGAGCTATTTCGTCGAAAACCATGCTGAGAATTGTTTATTAAGAGGTGGTCCTCTTTATGAATTACAATTCTGTTTCGAACGATGGTTCCCATAAGTTTTCCAAGTAAGTACGATAAACTTATTGGACGAAAATTTTCGAACAGACTTATCACCTTTTATGAATAACGGTATTACATCGGCAAACTTCTATTCCTCTGAAGCTTTTCCCGTAACAAGTGACTGATTGAAAAGGGTAAAGGGCTTAACTCTCTCATTTTTCGCCTCTCTCATTGTCAATGATCAAAACTTATCCGGGCTTGCCGTATATCTATTTTTGCTCCTTTTATTGTTGACAGTATAGCTTCAACTTTTGGTCATGTTGCTGCAGAACTGGATTCGGGATATACGCTGCTTCTTTGATCGTAGATGCAAAAGCAAAAAGTGATCTAGGATTTTTTGCAAAGCTTTGTTGTCGTGCACCAAATCGCCGGTTTCTGTAATCAATGGACCATTTGACTGGATGATAACTCTCTTGCTTCGAACTAAATCATAATACTCCTCAGCATCACTTGCTATTTTCGGTGATATACGCTCCATACTGAGTTTACTTTGCGGTACAAGTCTGTCTGTTTCTGTTCCCAAATTTAAGTAAGATACTCTGTCATGCCATCAAATTCACTCTTATACGCCCAGGATTCGAACCCGGATTAAATACTCGATAACTGGGGACCGTATGCACTCATTCGTGATGGCTCAAAAGTTTCCCGTCTCAGATCGTCTTCAGAGGTCCATGAGGTACCTCGCCACCTCTCATGACCTGATAGGCAAGTAACACCCGACCGCTTTTGGCCTCAAATACCCTCTTAATCAACCCTGGGCACTACGGTGATACATCTAAACCTCTACCGAGTACTTCCTCATGAAATCGGTGCAAACTGTTCACCGTATGCTCAGGGTCGATATGGAGTATAGCTGAGGATAGGAGCGGTCGGGTCTCCCATATCCCATTAAGGCGCTAAAGGTGGCGAGCGATCTCATGGAACAGAATACGGTCTTAGATGTGCCATATTTGAACAGTCACGGCTGACCGGAAACACTCCAAAATTGTCAAGTATTTGACCCGGGTTCGAATCCATGGCGCATATTATAAATCATTTGTATCGGTTTCATGTGATGGTACATGTTGGAAGTATACTCTATCAAACGAGTTACTGTATTCTTTGAATCTTTTAGGAAACACTTTCTTAGACTACCAGTTCACCACTTCGCTTCGTTTTAGAAATTGATCATCTTTGTCGCATTGACACATGTTCCCTCCACTGCTCTGAAAATTTTACTGAAGGTCATCCAAGCAACATTTGTGTCGTTTTCATTGAACATATCATCCCATATCTGCCTGTCAAAGATTATTGAAATTTGTAAGTTAAAAATCGGATATTTTTTCGCGGCTCTCATGTTGAGCAACATTACGCGCAGGGATAAAAGCTGCCTAAAAAGTAATTGTCAATGATCAATCGTACCAAACCTTTCTGCAACTTTAGCATTATCAACAAGATCCTCGTCTACAGTTAGAAGTTGATGTATTATTGTCGCGAGTAGGTTTATCGATTGATTGGATTAGGATTCAATCTAGCAGATCAAATGTCATATCTTCTAAGATGCAGTCAGACTCAGCTTTTATTACATCATGGATTTGGTGAAAGGCGCTCTACCCTGAGTTTAGATGCAATATATGTAACCTGTCTTGTTGTACTAACATTTAAGATCTAAAACAGGTCCTTGTGGTATCCATGCCTGACCCAATATACCACGTCGACACGCTGTTGTATTGATCATTTACATGGTGGTGGTCTCGTGTCGGGAGAGGTGGGGTGGCTGGAAAAGCAGAGTGAGTGGTGTGGTAGGGTGACTGGACAGGAAGGGTGGCTAGGAAGGCAGGGTGGCTGGAGAAGAGGGGTTACGATGCGCAGGGTGACTGGATGGGTAGGGTGACTGGAGAAGCGAAGTGACTGGGAAGGCAAGATAACCGGAAAAGAGAGGTGACTGGAGAGACAGAATGATTGGAAACGTACTTAAGGGTATTTGTGATAAGATTTTGCCAAAAGGGAAGGCTAGCGCGTAGCACTCACCGCATGAAAATTTAGAGTTAAGAAGAACGAGTCGTGTGAGGTGCGTGTTGTCAAGTGTTATGTGTGAGATGGAGAGATGTTATGTTGTGGATTGAATAGCGGCAATATACGTGTAGTTGAGGCAGAGGGATAAAACAGTTGCCGAATCCAGAGGAATAACATTTGCTATCCACAGAAGTGTTGGATCACAGCGCGCCCATCACAACCCTCCCGGTACTCGGGTGGGTGGCACTGGTATCATACCTCCCTGGTCGGTATCTGCCTACCACCAACTACCCAACAGGGGTGACTGGAAGGGTAGGATGACTGAAGGGGTGGGTTGATTGGAAAGGTGGAGTGCCTAAAAAGGCAGGATGACAGGAAAGGTAGAGTGTATAGAAAGGCTGGACGACTGGAAAGGTAGGGTGATTTATCTCCTCACAGACCCTCTGACACCTCAGACACATACACGCTCACACACACACACTCGATCCAAAATCTCTTACAAGAACGTAGAGTAGTTCTTCCTTTCTCAACCAAATACGAAATGATTTGTGTCTCATATAGTCCGGCAGGTTATCTTTGATGACAGCCAAATGCACACAAAAACCCGCTACAAATTTCTTCATAGAATTACTTTTATCATAATCTATTGTTCAGACTTACACGTAAGGGGTTTCGCTGGTTGGCAATAGTCAAAATGTGATCATTATATGGAAATGACCCGAAGCCCCATTGGTCAAGATCCACTTTTAACCCTGAAACACTATCCTTGGCCTTGTCAGACCCGAAGCTTCTCGAATTTTATTTGTTCTACAGGATTGCCATATGTGTACGACCAGGTGGGCCCCTCTACCTTCAGTTCTTGTTCAGACATCGTCGAGGGCGGGTTCGTCACTCTGTGCTCCCATTCCTTCTTTGTGTTTTATGGAGTTTGGCTCCAATAGACCTACTAAAAGCGATAGTGTGGGATGGAATCCTGCAAATAACAGATGACCTACAGATCATGGTATTGCTAGGAAGCTCTCCGTCTGTCAGCATGAAGCCGGTGGTCTGGAGAAAAAATGGATAACTTTGATATTCATTCCATAGAATGAAGAATTTTTGTGCTATTATGACAAGAGAAATAACTTTCTTTTTCATATCAATCTTTAAAGTTTTTGTTTTTCTTTATAACAACTACCTACATTTTAAATTTTCTTTATTCTTTATATCTTGATAAAGCAAAGTGAAGTTTAAAGTTTATGGATATTTCTTTTTTTCGTTATGAGCTGCAGTTAGAACTATCTCTTTCTCCACCGAGTCTGTTGTACCCAAGGGTAGTGAAGTATTCCTAACACTTGGCTCTAGCCTTCCTGGGTTAATGTAAGATATCACTGTAGTTTGACTGAAACGTCTAACATTTCCTATCATCCTGTACCCTCGTTAACAGTCCCGAGAAAGGCCTGAAAAAAGCTATGCCGAGTTTTTTCTAGATAGGCATAGACTTTTAAAGGGTCGGTACAGCTTTGTTTTCGTCCATACATTATAAAAAAAAGAAATGTTCCTATTCGTATTAACCCTCCATTAGTCCCTTTCATTTACCCAATAATGTTATGCAACTTATCATTTAAATACGGCGACACTGACTCTTTTCTCGTTTCTGACAGCTTCCAGAAACAGCCCACAGAGTGCGCTGCTAAAGTCTCCCAGTTCTACGCCTACCAGCTTGGGAGCAGCACACGTCATCTATCGCCTAGAGTGATGAAAATACCGACGATACTAATGTAAATTTTCATGGTTTAAGCATATCACTATTTTTTGTCTTATGAGAAGTCATAAGATTTCTTTACAGCTTATGCATACAAAATGTTACACAAAATTTGCTTCAACAAAATTCCTCTTGAATATTAGGTAGATAGAAAACACTTTTTCGCTTTAGATTTGAAGATGGCTTAGGCTTACGAGAGGACGTACGAGAGGAACAGGCGGATGCCCGACAACCGTTCGTGTGGTAGTGAAAATGAGGATGATCATGAAGGTGAATCTAACCACCTCGCTGTCAGTGATCATATCCCAGACTGAGCCTGCAGCGTCGAACTGGAAACCGAGGGTTGTGATGAAGAATCATTGCCATGTGAAGTGTGGCTAGCTAGGGAAGTGGGTAAGAACAAGACGACTTCATGGAAGGAAAGAGCCTAGTTTGACCCCGTGTACATAATGTTTTCACCGGAACTAAAGGGTTAAAATGTTCAAGGCTAAAGACGCAAACACCACACTTGCGAAATTTTGGTCTCTATTTAAGACACCAAAAATATTGTTAAACACAAGACTGCACATCACAGATGAATGAATGAATAATGAACAAAAGAGCAAGGCACGAGACTCATATGGGGTTGAGATGAGAGCTTTCATGGGGTTGGTGCCATTGGCAAGCGGTTATGACAGCAACAGAGTGAATCTAGAGGATCTTTGGAACACAGATGGCACAGGTATGGAAGCTTTCACAACAACAATGTCATTGCATTGTTTTAGATAACTGCGTGGTTACCTCAGATATGATAACAAATGACACGCCATGAACGCAGAATAGTTCATAACCTGGGCACTATCAGAGATTTGGGGGAAGTTTATTGAAAGTTGCTTGAGGAGAATTCTCCATCAGAGTTTATTGCTATTGATGGAATGCTTGTAGCTTTCAAGGGCAAGTGTCCATTCAAACATTACATAACAAATGAACTACCAAGTATGGCATGAAGATACGACCATCGGCTGATACTATGACGTGTGTAAATACAGACCTATGTAGGCATGTAACCAGAAGGCACATTCAGGGTAGACAATTCTCCTCTCGCTCAAGATCCCAGGCTGATTTCAGAAAACTCTTGATCAGGTAAAAATGCCACTTTGGATAGTTGGTATACCTCCGGTAGCCTTGTGTTGAAGGATTAAGACTTGACCATTGTGGAAACATTCAGTAAAAAGAAACGGAAGACTCCTGCAGCAGTTGTGCAATTCCAAGGTCGACCTGATCATGAAAGCCTATTTACATAGAAATACAAAGGAATTCAAGCAGCAACAAACCACTGGGTCCTTTCGAGGCTGTTTGTAAAAGTGGAAGATATCAGAAAGCGCACATAATTTGTAGACTTGAAGCGAAATACTTATCAGTTCTATAGTGAAGCGTATCTATAGGACAGCTTTCAACCACTCTAATTAGTAAATCATTCTATTTGTTAAAAATCCTATTGAAGGAAAAATACTTCGCCTCATTCGAGGTAAAACTTTTTCCCACGACTTTGTTTCCATCCCTACGTGTGAAATCAGGCGAATCAAGGCTTATGCAGCTTGCAAGAGCAAAATTATAAAACATTTATCTTTGTCAGATTGAAGTTGCGGACGTTCAAGTTCACCTGTAGATTTACTTCCCAGTTTAATAACATCCGCAAATTTTGATATCTTATAATGCAACCCAATATCAACATCATGATGAGAAAGAGAACCGGTCCCAAGACTAATCCTAGTAGAAATCTGCTTGTTACGTCCAACCATTATTATGCTTGGCCATTAATCACAATTCTTTTACATATGACTTAATTTTCGTAAGTAACCTTTGATGCGGCACCTTATCGGATGGTTATGAAAGTAATGTAAGACTGGCTTCATCCGCCCCTAAAGAAGTATGAAGTGCTATTCTTTCGAGTGGCATGTAACACGTTTCAAAAATTGACCCAGCATCAAAGATTCAGAAATTAACAAGTTTTATAACAAAACCAAAGGAGTTGACATGGTAGACCAGATGTCAGAGATGTACGATACATCACAAAAGAGTATACATTCGTCCATGACAAGCTATTTCGCCCTTTTGAACATTTCAGCCATTAATTCCCATATCTTTTAAGTAATTTCTTTTTCATCCTAAATCTTATCAGAAGAGGATATTGATAATCAATCCTGGATGTTTTTCACCAACGAAGCCACACTATAATGTTAGGATTAAGAGTTTATGTGATCATTCACTTCATATACGAATTACAAGTACTTATAGAAATTTTTACAACTATTTGTAAAATCATA
>JAYMFT010100202.1:0-13784 GCA_038088735.1 Panulirus argus
ATATATATATATATATATATATATATATATATATATATATATATATGTATATAGGTTAATGGAATCACTGTGATTCGCTATGCTTAATGATCTTAGAAAAAGAGAAGTGGGGGAGCGGAGGAAGTAGCTGTTTCTTTACTAGGACGAACACAGAAACTGGTGAGACATAGCATGAACAAAGAACTTTCATTGGGCAACCTTTTTCCCCCAGGATGAGAAGGGAAGTAGGTAAATAAGGTTTAGTTTTTCCCAGGATAAGTACGTTAAATGGGAAAAAAAGAAAAAATAATAATAATGATAATCATAACAATAATAATCGTGATAATAATTATGATGATAGTAATAATGAGACGGTTACATATATTCGCCCAGAGTGATCCAGAAGAGGAGCTGCGTTTGTACATTCTCCAGCAGGACGGACGGAGCGAGACGGCCGCGTACGCAGTACGCAATTCTCGGCGTAATTTTTTCCCCGGATACGACCTGAGCGACGCGTCCCCGCCACACTGGAGGAGAAGGAGGAGGAGGCAAGATGGAGGAAGGGTGTTGGTGGTGGTGGTGTTGGTGAAGGGAACTTCACAGGCCCGTGTTTAGACTACTGAGAGAGAGAGAGAGAGAGAGAGAGAGAGAGAGATGAGGGTGAGAAAACGAACACAATTAACGAATTTTCACCACCCCTCCTTCTCCCTCCTTTAGTAGAACCAACACTCACACACACACACACACATACACCCTCCCCCCCCCACGGACACCGACGCTCCCCACCACACCCCCTACTGTCCGTCCGTCCGTTCGGCCGGCCGGACAAGGGGCGGGGGGAAGGTGGGGGTGTCTCCTCCTCCTACTGCCAGCGGAAGGAACCAGCAATTGTCGGGCGGAGAGCGCGATGCGGGCAACTTCCCTTACTGGGGGTGGACGACCCTCAGCCCACACGTCCGGCTGACCACCACAGCTACAGCCACCAACACCACCACAGCTACGGTACGCCCGCGGTACGGACTCAGCGCGACGGTACGGTCCCCTGAGAGAGGCGATTCCTTCTTAGCACGAATGTACGATTTCCTGGGAACGACCCTCGACCACAACGGTACGACTCCGTGAGCACGTCTTTAACGACCCTTGAGCGCGACGGTACGACCCTCGGGTACGACCACCTGGCCTTCCGCCTGTTAGCCATCATGCCCGAGTATCATACAATCACAGGATCGTACCGCCGTGCCCACGGGTTAGGTACCGTACCGTCGCGTCGCGCACGGCAGGTGCGGTACCGCCCGGCTGTGTGCGTCGGGCTGTTGACCAGCAGTTGGCTCAGGACCGCATCGGTCACCTTCCCCGAGACGTAACGACTTCTTCCTTCCGGTCCCAGCTTTTAAAAGTCTCTCTCTCTCTCTCTCCGCCCCCCAACACCCCCACCGCCATTAGAGGCGGCGCTCGCCCTTGGCGCAGACGACAGACGCTCCTCCCCCCCCCCCCCCTCATCTGGAGGAGGGTCGTCGTCTTAACCCCCCAAGCTTGAAAAAAAAAAAACAGCTTAAGACGCTTTAAAGTATGGATGACTGACCACCCCGCCCCCTCGCCCGCTGCCTCTCACGGTCCGAGGAAATAACGCACTCCCGTACGCGCACTTGTGCGGGTGCGTCGTGAGGTGCGTTGGACGGTCGTGTCCCGTGGAGACGGAGTGGAAGTAAGAGATGGTACGTTTAATTTGCTGGGGGGGGGGGATGGGGGAAGGGTGGGGTGGTGAGGATGTTTGGGGGTTAGTCTAAGAGGAGGAGGAGGAGGAGGGGGGAGAGGGGAGTGAGCTGGAGCTTGGGCAAGGGGGGGAGGGGAGGGTGGGGGGTGAGGAGGAAGAGGGAGGGGAGGGAGTGGGAGGGGAAGGTGGAGGGGAGGGTTTGAGAGGTCTGGAGTTGTCGTGGGGGGGTTGGAGGGAGGGGGAGAGAGAGGGGGAGGGGGCAACCTTGCAAGACTGACCACTGTTCTCCTGAGGGTCAGCTACCTCACAAACACCCCCCCCTTTACCCCTCACCCCCCAACCAGCACCACTTCCTCTGCTTCCTCACCACCACCACCTGCTGCTTCCCCCTACTTCCTCCGTCTTCCTGCTTACTGCTCCTTCTAACCACCCCTTCCTTCTCTCTCTCTCTCTCTCTCTCTTTCTCTCTCTCTTTACCCTCACCTACCCTATGTGAGTTCCTGCCTTTCACTCAAAAGACATTAGGTACCTACAGTACATGAGACTATTTGACATTCTGTTCTGCTGTGTTATAGGAACCATGAGTGGAATGATGGGGGCGTTATGATTAGAGTGTTGTAGGCACCAAGAATGCAGGGTTGTAGGTGTATTAAATGCGGCGATACAGTTCGTACTGACGAGGAGTTGTATATGCTATGGATAGTGTTGTAAATGGAGATGTACTTATGTCAGCGAAAATTCTTATTTTCCTTGTCGTATACAACACTGCTAACAACCTTTGAACTACATCCTTCAACAGATAATCTGTCCACAGGCTAATATATATATATATATATATATATATATATATATATATATATATATATAGTTAAAACAAGTTCTCATTTTGTTTAGGTTCAAGTTCAGAACCTCATAAAAGACCTTTGATCACACAGTTTGAAAACCCTCACTTATTCCCACTATATAAGAAAGAAGAATGAAATTATGTTAGAGGAACAAGATCCTTTCAATATAAAATTTTCAAAAATCGCATTTTCTTTTTTTTCCACTTCTCGAGAACTTGTATCAACTCTTTCTCAAGCACTTCAATTTCTGTTGACCATTTTTTCTAACATCCTTCGACTTTCTCTCCTCACAAAAAGAAAAACTCGTTAAAAGAAAAAAAATCCCAATATGTCTTTCCCCCGACGTGAAATCTGAAGCGAGTTCAAAATCATCGTTTTACATCCCGTCACGTACAAGAGAGAATTCCCGAGAGCTTTTTACCGTGGAATCTGGACGGTTTAAGAAACAGGATTTATCTTGGCTTTTACAGGCAGCTCGGGAAGATAAGATACTGAACATCAACTTTAAGAAGATTTTCATAACGTCACTTCAATCTAATTCTCTTTCTCTCTCTCTCTTCTCTCTCTCTCTCTCTCTCTCTCTCTCTCTCTCTCTCTAGATATACATCTATCTCTCTATATGTATCCCTCATGTATGCAAGCCTCCCCACCCCTCCACCTCCACTCGCCCTTCTCCCATCAACGCCATCAATCTGAGCCGGCAACCTAAGCGAGAGGGTAATTTAACCGGCTGGGGAGCCGGCGGTGGCCGGCTGAATTACCACCACCCCAGGCCTGGGGCGAGTTACTCAAGGTTACTATGGGGGTGATCTGGCCCAGAGGAGCCCTGAGGGCGACTCGTAACGCCGCACGCCATCCCTCCCTCCGTCACACACACCTTCAGTACCCGCGTCACACGCACAGCAGTCACCAGCTGCGTCACGTACAGTCCAGATCTCTGGTAAATTCAGCCCAGACCATCGTCACACGCAGTTCAGAACCTGCGTCGCATACAGTGCAGACTTGCGTCACATGCAGTCCAGAACCTGTCTTACATACAATCCAGTCCTCAGTGACACAGAGTCTCCTCCTCCGTCACATACGTCACACCTGTCAGCCGGGTTGGAGCTCATCCGTGGTTGGCTGTGAGATGCGGCTTGTGGGGAGACGTGGGGTGACGAGAGGGGAGGGGGGGACGGAATGTGGGGAGGGGAGGGCGTCGCCTCCCTCACGACAATGGGGGCGGGGCGCCCCGCCCGCTGCACGTAACGTGACAGGTGCACTGCCGTCACACTCAACTCACAACTGTCCTCACTATCCTCAGTATCCTCACACATCACACCCACCTCACTTCGTAAAACTATCCTCACCTCACAAAACACTATCCTCACTTCACAACTACCCTTATCTGCCTCACCTCATAAACTCATTACCTTTTAAAATGCAATTTATCATCATATCATCTGAACATTCAAAATGATATGTAGAATATATTAACGTTAACACATTCAGTTTCAACATATCTAGAATGGAGAATATCATTTGTGGAATTTTGTTATAAATGAATTAGCTAATTAATGATATAATTTTTGAAAACATGAAAAAAAATAATCTGCTGAGAATTGTAATTTGTTAAGTTATAAAGACGGATAAAGAGCGGAAGGGTGGAGCTCCCTTCCCCCTAAACCCCTGGGGCTGGTGTGTGTGTGTCTGTCTGTGTATGTGTGTGTTACGGGGAGAGAGAGTTTTACACTCGTGTTGCCCTGTCGTCTCTTAACCTTGTATATATGTAACAAAGACTTTACTCCTGTGTGTGTATATACACATACACACATCCCAGCCTGAGCCAGATACCCATTTTATCGACCAGCCCCGAAATGAGGGTGAAGGGCCAACGACCGCCGAGCCTAGTATTCGAACCCCAAACGGGCCCTACCCCGTGCCGGCCCGCGACAACTCATGGTCAGTAAAGCTAAAACCACGACGCCATAAACTAAGTTTATTTCTAAACCATAAGACTCAGGCTTTTCGAACCCCAGAATAAACTGAACGTGTCGGCTTGGAATAAAGTGCCCCATTATCTCAGTTATCCTGCCCTTAACCAATTTATTCATCTACCTCTGAATAACCCGATCTCTAACCTCTCCTGAAATAAACTTTCCCTCAATAGAATAAAAGGCATCTCTCCACTATGAATAAATTTTCCTATACCTTTAAAAATATATTCTACCCTCGTATCTGACAATAAATTGCTCATCCTCCGTTATTTCTGAAAAAAAAAAAATCCCCATCAACCTGTAACAAATTTGCTTTATTCCGAAACAAACCACATGAATTCTGAAACAACACACCATTCTGAGAAAAAAAGAAATCTCATAAATTTCCAGAATAAATAATTTCCTTCTCCCTTAAGCATATCTTGGAATAAACTTCCTCCTCCTCCTCTCTCTCTGCCATGCCAGCCACTCTGGGGATATCTGATTGTCCATTGTCTTCTGATGGCCTACTGGGATATAAGCCCATCCGGACCCCCTTATCCTCACCTGAATGGCCCCGTCCCCAAGAGGAAGTGTAAACACTCCACCCTGCCTCCCGAAGGGGGGATTTGTTTACACATTTACATACACTCGGTAAATATCACATCTCACATAATGCCTTGAGGTACAATTATCAATATGATCTGATTTACAGAGAATAAATAATCAAAATAACTAATTTATTAGATCAGATTGTGGAGTGTTTCATAGACAATTGGAATGGTGGTGTCAACCCCTTTGCACATATCATGGCTTCGGTGGGCCTTACCCCCTCGCATATAGCGGCTTGGGTGGATTTACCCCTCATACATATTTGCCTGGGCGAACTAACTCACTCCCTCGCATTTATCCCCACGTACATTATAATTTGGATGGGTTTACCCTTCGTTCTTAACGTCCTCACGTGAGTTTACCCCCTTTGGGTGGGTTTACCCCTTCCACCAGGGAAAGCCTGGCTGGGAATAACCCTTTCTCAAGACGGCCAGTGGGTGGGTTTACCCCTTTATCACCTCGTAACTCAAGTGGGTATTCCCCCCCTTTAGACACCCCCAAAGTACTGACAACAACGTCTGACTTACGAACTCAACAACTAACGTAAGGAGACAAAATTTGCCATCTACTTATATTTACTTATATTTGGCTATTGAAATGTAAACAATCTTCAGCCTGACTCAATCTAAAGTGTGATTTTAGGTAAGTTCATAGTATAAATATTATCATTATTATCATCTTAAGAGCTGTCCTCCGTGCTACTATTATAAGCGTTATCTTAACTATCATCATCTGCACTATAAACAAGGAGGTGGTCAATCAACTTGCCTTTTTAATAGGACGTATCTATCTATCTATCTATTCAGATAGATAGGTAGACATACATTACAAAGGTAAAGAGTAGTAATATCTCGATCTATATAATGTTTCCCAACGTACAGTCCCGTCACATATAATAACAACATCACCAACAACTCTATACGTCATAGAATATAGGGATGAAGGGCAAAGAGAGCTATAACCCACAGCTGAGGTACAACCACAGACCCCCGTGATATAGAATATAGCCCCTACAGTGCTATAAATTCACCCCCAGACGTAACCCTAAACCCGGAGGAACGCTGGGGAGATATCTGCGTTGCGTCTCGTGCTCCGCGCTCCTCTCCCCACCACACATATTCTCTCCTCTTTTCTCCCAGCCTTCCCATTCCATATCCTACCCTTCCATCCGTCCCACGGTGTCGTCCTGCGGTACCGTCTGTACCTCAGGCCGTCAGGGCTGGACGTCCGGACGGAGCTATGGTAACGCCGTGCTATGCAAGCAGGACGCCCCTCTTCGATCACCCCTCCTCCTCTTCTCCCCTCGTTACGAGCGTTACGGTAATTGCAGGGTTGTCACAGATGGTTCCTCTCTCACACCCCCACCACCCCAAGCCACGATGACGTACACTCTGACCCACACACACACACACATACACGCAAACACACCTCACAACCTCACCCCCACCAGTACACCCCACAGTGACCCCCACCACACTCTGACCCCACCAGTTGACCACAGTGAACCGCCCCAACCCCACCTCACACGATGAGTAATCTGGACAGACAACCAAATGGGAGGAAATAGGAAAGTGGGTGATAAGCACAAGACGAAATGGGGGTGAAATAGGAGGCCAGTGAGGATGAAGGAATGGGTCCTTCCATCAACCCACCCCCTCGTTGTAGGATTCCAGGCACGCCATCCTACAAAATCCCCGAGTCACGCCCGAGTCTGGGTATTAATGCCCTTAATACGCCAAAAAGTAATCCTAGCGGCGGATTACACCCGAGGATCACACTGTCGGAAGACTCCATCTTCATCCATCAAGAACGCGACAAGCTGTGAACCCAGATGGGAGATTCTCTCTCTCTCTTCCTCTCTCTTTCTCTCTCCGAGTCTTACCGTCGCCCTAACGTGTCGATTGATAAATAAAGTAATCAAAATGAGCTGTAAATTGAATTGACTAATTCTACGTGGACGACTGATGGGCGCACACACAGGGTCGTCTTGAAATGAGATTCGTGGACGACTGCGGGGTTGGGGGGGGAAGGGAACACAGGAGGTCGTCCTGGAGGGACAGATGTCGTCTTGGTGGATATATACCTAGACGACACTAACGGCGGACGAGGTCGTCTACGACTCGTCGTTAACCTCGCTGGGCCAAAGATTAACTCATTATCTCCTCCATACGATCCCACGACGACAACCCCCCCCCAAGAAACGACCCCCAACCAACCCCCCCCCCAACCCCAACCCCGGCATCATCGCCAGGCAGCTGGCGAAAGTAAACAAAGGCGGTGGGGGTGAGGATCCCAAGAAAAAAACGAAGTATGTAAATAAAGGAAAAAAAAATAGAGGCGTGAATTGTTTGAGAAAATGACAGTTAGTGTAAAAGAGATCGCTGCCCACTTCACTAAGAGATAATTTCGAGAATTTTGCAACAAAAGTAGAGAATTATATAAACAATAGTAATAAAGACGTGGGCAAACAAATCAGTAAAATATAAACAAGACAGACAAAAAAGGGGTTGTTACATATTCTCAGTCAGAGAGAGAGAGAGAGAGGAGGGTAGCCCTCTGTCCTGACCCATCTTCCTTAATTACCCCTCTAATGACCAGTACCCCATCCCCGGAAGTCAAACAAAGGACCCCATGCTTTGTTGAAGTCTTTAAAACCCGAGTGAGTGATGGATCTGGCTTTGTTGGAGAGCCAAGGAAAGGATATGAAACGCATGGGACAACAGCGAGTAACTCCTCTCTCTCTCTCTCTCTCTAATACATATATATAGCAAAGTCTCTCTCTCTCTCTCTAATACATATATATACCAAAGTCTCTCTCTCTCTCTCTAATACATATATATAGCAAAGGATGTCACACAAGGGAGTAAACCTGAACCATATATGACCTGTAATGGCTCTGGTGAGGGAGGTCAAAGGTGACCTTGTATTCTACAAAAGGAGGGCGTCTGTGGTCTTCTTGGAGGCAGATGTGTTGCTGGTTTTGAGGGGAAATGAGTGTTTCAGAGGACAAAGAAATTTGCATATCTGAAGGTCACCTCGAGAAGAAATGACTTAAAAAATGGAACGGTATGGAAGCTACTGTTGGTGAAAACACACACACACATACGAGTGTATACAACACAAGTGTTACACACAAATACGAATCGCGAACCTAAAGAAACACAAAGAGCTAACAGGGAAGGTCCAGAGGAGGGCAACAAAGAGAGCCAAGTTACAGCGAGAGATTGGATACCATAAATTTGCTTTCAGTGGAAAAGAGAGGAGTAAGGGATGACTTGATCACAACCTTCATGTTTTTTACACTAGTTTGATTACATGAGCAGTGGACAGCTTTTCGAAACATTCAAAGAATGAAAAACCAAAGGCTGTAACATGAAATTCAGGATAATCATTCATTTGAAAAGAAATAAAAAAATACTTTTGTAGGGTAAGAATAGTGGATAAATGAAAGAAACTGAGTTATGAGATAATGAATGAGTAGAGCATACACAAGTTTGGGAAGCTATGAGAAAGTTTACGAGATTGGTCCCCATGGGTGTAGAACTCGCTCCTCGTACATTACGCACAAATAATTATACACAAAAGCATATCCTGTCTACTAAAAACAAGACCTGAGATTATAGCAATTCTAACAAAGGAAAAGTCGTCTTTACACCTGCCCATCCAAACCCATGAACACATCCCACTAGACCCAACAAGCAAGCAGACCCACCACCCACCAGGCACACAAGCAAGCAGACCCAAACCACCAGATCTATACAGAAGAGCCCACAAACAGACCCTCTGGGCCACTAGCTGCGCCCCATCCTCCCCAGGCGTGACAACCGTCAGGTAACACGAGAATTCCCCACAGCTGGTGAGGCGACGACACTTGAAGAGGGCCCGGAGGACCTCTCCAGCACCCCGCCCTCAAGGGCCTCATTTATGGTAATATCTGACGTGAGGACGTGATACCAAGGACAGGCAGAAGGAGGCCCACTTTCTCCTCGATCCGTCTCGCATCCTGTCTCTTCCTACAATCGCCCACGTCAGGGTTCGCCGGGAGACGCGCCAGAATCGGGGCGTCTATGGCTCGTCAGATGAGACAGAATGGGGTTGTCTGAGGGTTCGACAAGATGTGCGACAGAATGAGGGGGCGTCTGAGGGTTCGACAGGAGGCGCGACAGAAAGAGGGGGCGTTTGAGAGTTCGACAGGAGGCGCGACAGATTGAGGGGGTGTCTGAGGGTTCGACAGGAGGCGCGACAGATTGAGGGGGTGTCTGAGGGTTCGACAGGAGGCGCGACAGATTGAGGGGGCGTCTGAGGGTTCGACAGGAGGCGCGACAGACTGAGGGGGTGTCTGAGGGTTCGACAGGAGGCGCGACAGAATGGGAGGGGGGGGGGCGTCTAAGGGTTCGACAGATGCTGGAGCGTCTTCACTGAACGAGGCATCGAGGCGGGGAGCTCTTTGTCTCAGTATTCGACGAGAATTAAACACGAGCTCTATAGTTCTTCCCTCAACGCATGGCTCCGTATGGCGCATCACTCGACGTGGACAGTCAACGTGAGGAAGCCCACGTGTCTGTATCAATAATAAACATCGTCGGTACTGCTGCTAAATGATGTCTGTTGTGAAGAACACGTACCACAAATATTTACACAATACATTTGATTATTTACAATATCGTTTACGGAGATCAGTGAAATCGGTCTCGATAAACTCTCTCTTGACACACGAATGTTACTATTTCTTTTTAGACGTACGATTTTCCGTTTTCAAAGGTTACTCCTTCCCAGCCAGCCAGATATTTCCCAACCACCTTCATTATTTCTTTTTCTTTTCTTCTGGTGATAAACATACGAGTCTGAGGTCGAGGACCTCTGCCAGTGATAAGAGACAGTGATTTTTTCCTTCATCTCCGAGTGCCACCTTCACCCTGATTCAGTATTCCACACACACTCACACATAAATATATATATATATATATATATATATATATATATATATATATATATATATATATATATATATATGTGTCGGACACACGCACTTCAGGGCCGGCCCCTGCCTCTCTCCCCTCCAACGAGCGACGCTAATAATAGCACTGCACACGCGGCGCCTCTCCTCCTGTCGTCACGTAGCCGGGTCTCGAGCGCGTGCATTAACAGCCTTGGCTTCACAGCCGTGGGGGGAGGGTTATTATCATTGTCAACATTCATTCTACCGTCGATGGAGAGCTACACGGTCTACCGTCTTCGCCAAAAGTGTTAACGAAGACTAACTGGAGGTCGTAATAGGGTTAATTAAGGTGTCGTATCATCTGGGGTGGAAGGGGGTAGGGGTTCAAAAAGTCATATGACATGTGATCATTGTCGTTTTCTTGATTGCTTGGTCGTCCAATAATATGACGTGGATTGCTCGTAGTTCTGTAACCTTCCTTCCGTCTTGGTGTTACATACTTACGACTCTCCTGATCATATCTGTAGTGATGACCCAACCCTGCAGCGTAGTTGCCTGGTCCCTGGTGCATGCATACCTGGTCCTTGTTGTATGGCAGGCCCTTGGTACGGAAGGCCCTTGGCGTATGGCAGGCCCTTGGTGTACGGCAGGCCCTTGGTTCGGAAGGCCCTTGGTTATGGAGTTATGTACAGAAACGTGTATGGCAACTAATCCTGGTGTTCGCTAGGGCTACAGCCTTTGTCCTGCGCTATCTCTACCTTCCAAGTGGTCCTGTTGGCTGAAAGACCCAAGGAGACCTGCCCAGTATGTCCCTGGCTGGGCTTATAGCACGGCAGTTGGGGTCTTAGGGTCGGCTTCCTGGCTCGGCTGAACTCGGGGAGGCTGATAATCTAGCGGTATACACGTCGCGTGGAGGTCTGCGGCGTCCGACGTCAGACGCTGCTGTTTGTTGCGTCCGTCGGGTCGTGTTTGATCCTTGGAGAACCAAGGTACGACACTTCGTCGGGGGTCAAAGGCCGGGTCATCATAGCCATGGGTCGTAGCGTCGTGCTCTAGGGTCGTACCGTCGTATTCGAGGGGACGGTAATAGGCCTTACGAGCGTCGCAAACCTGGGGAGGAGGAGGAGGACGAGCAGGAAATGAGCGATCGTATGTCTCTACCTGGGCAATGTTTACAGGAGCTAGTGTTGGCACCTCGCCACCCCATCCACCCCCTACACCCAACCCACACCAACCCCCAACCCTAAAGCCCTCCACACCACCGTCACCGCCCCTCCAACACCCGCCACCACCACCATCCCGCCGCCGCCAACGCCGCCACACCTCCGCTTCCTCTATCGAGGAGGGTCGGGATGTGGCCCTACTTGGGGTGCCTAATCCTGGCCCGCTCCTCATCCCTCTCTGCTCCATCTCTTTCTCTTCCACGTTACGATCTAAACCACACTCTCTCTCTCTCTCCCTCCCTCTCTCTCTCCTCCATCTTTCCTTCCTCTCCTCACTCATATATCTTCTTTTCCCCCTTCCATCACCCACAAGTCTCCTGTGAGTACGAGCAACACGCTAGATTAAAAGTATGATCGGGTGGACTGTACAGTGCTTGAGAGCCCTAGAGCTTTTCATGCTGTGCTCCATATGACACTGAAGACAAAGCCAGGCGTCCAAGTCTAGGGTCAGAAGAAGGCTGTCAGGTGGTGGGGTGGCAGACACCTAACTAGCAGGGACCAGAAAACACGTGTCAGGGTTGCCGTCTCAAGCTGGACCCGGTGACAAGTGGGGTGCCCCAGGGATCAGTGCTGGGATCACCACTGTTTCATCCGGGAGTGAGTTTGCTGATGATGCTTGAATCATGATTAGAAATGCGGAGTAACAAGGCCGGGCGAGTACTGCTAATAAACCCAGACACGAAAAGCAAACTACAGGAGTCCTGCTGTGAGAGGGACCTGAGAATTGACACCACGTCGACCTCATCACCAGAACATGTGCGGATTGATATGAAGGCAAATGATAATTAAGTCAACGTCAAAATGGATCTCAAGTACATGGACGGTGAACTGTCCAGGAAGATTGAATACATGGCAACAATCTGGTGTATCTACTGCAGGAGTCGCATACAACTGCTGGAAAGTGTCGAAAGGAAGGCAACAAGGATGGTACCAGACGTAAGTATAATGAGCTACGAGGAGAAAAGGTTAGAATGACAGGAGACATTGAAATTATATATAAGTTGTACGAGGCCAGGACAGCTTTAACACAAAACAGTTCTCCAATGCCAGAAGACGGGGGGGGGGGGGGGACACAACGGGAAGCTAGGCAAGAAGGGGTGTACAAAGGGACGTGAGGAACCGCTTCTTAAGCCAAGAGAGCTGTGGACCTGTGGAACGAACTGAACCAAGAGGAAGTCAGTGTGACCACCATCGGCAAATTCAAAACACATATGTTAAACAGACGAGGGTGAGAGTGTAAAGCTGGCTTCCCCCTGGTGCACAAACGGGTAATGTAATTGTTTTTCACCGCACCAGAGGAGAAGTCCAACACCAGCAGCACTGCAGGAGTCACTACTGGCGTCGGGTGGTACAGAGGAAGTGCCTCCTGCATCACCACTAATTACCTCCAACTGGCCACTTCCCCCCTCCACACACCCCCTCACCCCTACCGGCACCCTCCATCCAACCCCCCACTAACCCCCCAACCCCCAAACAGGACGACGACGCACGACTCAACACAAGGATTCAAACAACATCCTCCTCCACATCGTCCAAATCATCCTGGCTCTTCAATGCGTCCTTTTCACTCCACTTCCAAAGTCCCAACATTTTATAAGTCGATTTTTTTTTTCATATATTTTTCCTTCAATTCTTTTTTCAAAGCTAACTTTAATCATCCCTCGTTCAGGAACGTTCAGGGCGGAAAGGGTCAAAGGTCAGTGAAAAGACAAGGGTGAAAGGCGATGCGACACTGGTAGTTGAGGAGCTGCAGGACTGTGATGGAATGTGGAAGGACACGAGGTCAGCACTGGTGTGGGTTGGAATGAAAATCGACTCCGACAGGTGGGTGATTATCAGTGTTTTATGTACCTGGTAAACGTTAGGAGTGAAGAAGAGAGGGGGCGCTCTTTGGGAGGGGCTGAGTGAGCGCCTCGACAGTTTTGATGCGAGAGACTGAATGTTTGTTGTGTGTGATCTGAATGCAAGAGTGGGTAATGTGGATATTGATGGTATAACTGAGGACAAGGGGGTAGCCAGTGTAGATGAAAACGAGAAGCAGTTTGTCGAACTATGTGCTGAGGGGGGATTAGGGAATGCGAACATCTGGTTTGAAAAAAAAGGTGCATACATATTTATACATACATGGGCGAGCGGGGATGGAGGTCTGTGAGAGGTAATGGATAACTTGCTTTTTGACACGCGTGATAAGGAGAGGTTGCTGGATGTGAACGTGATGAGAGAGGCATCAGGTGGATGGAACAGTGTGGTATCAGGAGAGACAGACTCGAAGAAAGACAGTGATGTATGCGGCATTCATGAATTCGGAGAAGGTGAATGAAAGTGATAACAGAGACACCTTGCGGAAGTTGTAAAATATGGGTTAACTGAACAGTTACAGAATGCAACGAGGAGTCTTTACTAGAACAATTAACAATCTGCGCCCGAAGCAAAGGAGGATGGCGAGTGGCTGCCAGCGAAGGTGAATTCGAATCAAAGACGTGTGATGTCGCCATGGCTGTTTAATCTCTTCATGGA
>JAYMFT010100213.1:0-13784 GCA_038088735.1 Panulirus argus
CCATACAAGGACGAATCAATCCCTTGTATAAACGGAGCAGCTGTTCAGAAGAGAAAAAGTTACGACATCTAAACAGGTCTAAGACCTGTCTAAGACCTGTCGCAGCTGAGGCGCTTTACCCCAGCCCATGTCCTTACCCATTCCCTTCACCAACCTGAGGAAGGATGATGAACACCTGGGTGAGCTGTGCGCCATCTGCTCGCACCAGGGATCCAACCCGCGCCGGTGGATTAATTGTGTATAAGTCCCTCACGATTGTTCTTCCTCGACGTCTTCCTCCTCGTGATCAGAGACGTCAACACGCCGCTCGGTCTTGTCGCCGTCGGTCACCAGGTTGGTGCACGTCTGTAGCTTACAAAGGTCCTCTACCAGCGCGACACATTTGCTATGCATTGACGTTGAAGCAGCATGCAGTCAGGCATACAGTCACAAGACAGACAGACGCCCGGACACAGCCGCAGGCAAGCGCCACTCCATCCGTCGAGATCCACGAGTTGAAGCTTCCTTGCCTGTGATCTCTGGACACCGTCAGAGGCCAGCAGATGATGGGGACACCTAAACAGGCTTTGAGATCTCCGTCTCCAGACCCGTGTTTGATGGCGCGTCTTGTGGCAATGCTCGTAGGAACGGCAAAGGACGTACTATAGGGAGGTGGTGAAATTCAGTTTCGCCTATAACGCAGCGAATAATCTGTACCTGAGTTTACCCAGAGTGATAGCTTTGGGCCCTTTCGCTATACAATGTTTGAAACCTTTTGAGACAAATCGTGTTACTTTCCAATGCACTCCTTCCTCTTGGAACTTCTCCACAAGTGACGTAAACAAGGACTCGTATCTATGCCAGCCAGTGAATAAGTGTATCCCGAGCAGACCTGTGTACATCATCTGTGTTCTACCACTCCCCTGGTGACAAGAAAATGTATGAGGATTTGTCCTTTATACCAATTGTACTGGGCTTAGCTAAAGACAAGGCCCATCAAAAAGTTGTGGTCTCTGAAGTCATAACTTTAAGCTTCATGCTTTGAGACAATGATTCATCATTCAGGAGTCCTTTAACTTTTGACCTAACTGAAGCTTTGAATTATCCCTCAATATTCTTCTGAAGCTACGTAACAGCATAACTTATATTTTGAACATCTCTCCTTCATCCAACCTCCTCATGTGTTCGCATATCTTCCATCCCTTAAACAGGAAACTCATTGGGATCACTGCCTCAGTTTTCATATATAAGGAATATTTTTCCCTACTGTCAGTAACGTCACCTGATGTGGTACGTGTCTACTCCAGTCCTGATCCTTGTCTTCTAAGTACCGCTGCTCAGCATTCTCCGCGGTCTCACCTCTGTAGCAATCAAGCCCCTAAAACAGACCAGTTGCTCTGTGGGTATCTACTCCGTGCAGAGGAAATGATGCACGTAGCTTCAACAGATGTCCTCCGGTCACCAGGTATCCGTTGAACAAGGTACCAATATTCAATAACGGGTGCAGAACACTGTTGAGTGAGTTCTGCCGTTTGTGCATTCTTCCACAGCTTTCTTTCTGGCGTTTATGTGGCTGGATTTTTCCCGGTAAGCTTTCATCTGTCGCCCCTGACCATCACAGAGCCCTTTCATCGGAATCTCCCTCGCTATTTCAGCGGAACTTAGCGAAGAACACGACAGGATTCTCTGCGCACTGTCGTGTTGGACAAGCTACTTTTAGCCATTCCATGATACCTGTATATAGCGACATAAGTAGTTCCTAAGACGGCTGAAAGCTCTTAAGAAGACTTTCCTGTTTTTATATCATCAGCCAAACTACCATTCCTTCGCAAGAGGGGACTCGAGGTCTTCCTTCATCAAGACACTGATTCGATGTTTTCTGTGGGAGGTTTTCTACGGAATCTGATTTGAGCAAAATCGTAGACAGACTTTGGAGACCAGACTACCGGCAGTGGAGTTATGATAAATCACACACGCACACACACACTCACACTCACACGCACACACACACACACACACACACACAAGCCTAAGTACCAAGAGATCTCACTGAATCAGACTCCGTCCAAGTTGCGACCATTAATGAGCACAATATAACAACAGCCTCTGAGCTCGAATTACATTCCAAAGACAATGGTTACCTGAATTATTTTCTTATATGCAACTAAGGATTAATTGTTGCTTGATAAGATTTTCTGATGCAAATGTCTCCCCTTAGGGATACTCCAATGATGTACATATCTCCCCTTAGAGATAATCTTCCTTCCGGGGATGCAACCGTCTCTCCTTCGATCCTTATGGGGAGATGTCTTCATCACTGGATAGAAGGTTATCTCTAAGGGAAGATATCTGCATCTCATTCATCTCATCTATCCAATGAATCTTCCTCAAATAATCCTAAACTGACTCACGAGTCTGATCTGTGGTTAGACATCGAGAAGCAAGACCTCCCCTCTCTTTACGAGCAACAGTACGGCCTGACCACTGGAAGTCTGACGGCCTCTGACAATACGAACGCGCTGGAACCACTAGCACAAACACGGACTACCCATAAAGCCGAATCATCCCTGGCAATATTGTGTGATTCAACGACTCGTTATTGGCCCGCCTACTGACTGATAACCATCCATTTCATTCGGGTGGTTTCAGTTGGTCATATCTGATTTGCTGCCTCCGGTACAACGATAGAAGCCTAGAGACCTTTTGAGGGATTTTGAGCACCAAATCCTGCAATTAATTCGTATCGGTATTCGCTGAATAACTCGAGGTAAATGGGGCACGTTCATCTGACCAGGAGTTATAATGTACGATCTCATGGAATCTGACCAGGAATCCTGATTCATGACCTCATGGAATCTGAACAGGAATCCTGATTCATGACCTCATGGAATCTGAACAGGAATCCCGGGCTACGAACTCATGTAATCTGACCAGGAATCCTATTTCACGACCTCATGGAATCTGACCAAGAATCCTGGTCTACGACCTCATGGAATCTGACCAGAAATCCTTATCTACGACCTCGTTGAATCTGACCAGGAATCCTGATGTTCGACCTCATGTAATCTGACCAGGAATCCTGATTTGAGACCTCAAGTAATCTGACCAGGAATCATGGTGTATGACCTCTTGGAATCAGACCAGGAATCCTTATCTACGACCTCATGGAATCTGACCAGGAATCCTGATGTACTCGGCCAGAACACACCAACAGAAAGCAGCGACACTGTAGTCAAGTTAATGTGCAAAAATCAGGTTGGTGGCTCGCCTGAAATATCGGGAAGCTGCCAGCATTAAGAACTCGTGAAATTAAAACTTTAGCGGCAAGATATGAAAAAAACCTTCCCTCAGGAACGATAATTCCTTAACATGGAATAGCTTTCTCTTTCTTGCACTGAACGTCTAAACCAAGACCGGAGGAAGTAGAAACTGAAACCGAAAGATTATTGGGATGACCAGTGAAACCTGAACGCCTCAGGGGTGCTTCATGAAAGTAATATACACAACAATAGGGAATTACACAAGAAGAAAAGGATACCTTATTTTTTTTTTACGATGGCTCGCAAGGATTTTATGACATGGTGTTTGCGAAAGGGTAAATTTTTTTTGGATTACTTCAGCAGGAAATGTTAGAATCAACACTCACGGGACAGAAACATTGTGCAGTAAATGTTTCTGGCCATTTGTGTATATAAAATCAAGACAACATAGAACTCTCGTATCTTTAAATCCCATTTATAGATTTCTCTATTTCCAGTAAATTCTATGTCTACTTCCTTGAGTAGGAAACACAGTGTTTCTTTTTTGTTCTACTGACAACTTTGAAGACCCTAGGTATGGTTTGATGAAGTTGCATTTGACCTGAAGTTAACATCTGACCTGACCTCTAAAGGTCGGGTCAGAGGCCTCTTCAGTAAGCCAGGATAGTTAACAGGTCAAAGGGCGGTAGTTTAGCGGCAGGAGTGAAGACAGTCTAGTACTTGACTCGTAACGATCGTACTAATAGCTGAGTGTCGTTGAGGATTGAATGAAGATACGTGGACCTCGTATGTGAAGGTGGGGTCAGAGGTCATTAGTTATTAGTGTCGAGGGTGTATTGGAAGTGGAAGTGACCTCATAGGTCATGTCAAATGCCACTGGTACCTAAGGAGCAGTGAACGTGGACTCGAAGCATAATCTTACCATCACCGTTCACTGCGTTATATCAGACAAGACTGACTGAGTGAATTGCCAGAACGCGACTACTTACGCCGAACGGTAAACAAAATAGCGAAAAAAAAAAAGATATTTGAAAACTGTTGATGCTTGTCTCGCTGTCGGATTTCTTGGTACTAGATATTTCACGCGCCGAATTCGAACGATCCCCGAATTCGGTGCAAGGGAGGCGAGTGCTGTTTAAGACCGTAGCCTGGATTTGGCAAATGGGATATTTTCCCCCAGATCGGTGCAACTCGACCAAACACTTGGAATAAGCTGACGTAGCCGGGGCTGTGTTATGGATTAAAAACTTGCCCCACTCGACCTTCCCCGAGTGGAAATATGAACTCGTTTTTGCGACGCGAATCCACGAATGTAATTAGAACACGAGACGTGAGGCTGTGACGCTTCCTGCGCAGGCGCTGGTCAGCTATGGACCCTTGATTCCCGGCTTATCCAATGATGCTTGGGAGAGTAGCCCTACAGCTGGTGACTGATTGGGAAATGCGTAACGTATGCGAGAACCAAGACTGATGGACATTATTTGCTCCCTTTGCCCCAGAGAGAGAGAGAAGGGAAGTTGCTATCCACATTCCTCTTCGTCTCGGGTCTCCCAAGTCCCTGACCTGCGTCGTTAGATCTCTTTGTACAGTGGCGACTGTGGCTGTGGTGGCTGTGGTGGTGAGTGTGGTGGTGGTGTCTGTGTGTGTGTGGAGGGAGGAAGGACAGGGGTGGTGAGGGAAGACTCAAACGTGAGCTGGTGCAATGGAATCCCTGGTAATGTGCGTTGGATGCTACTCAAAGCTCCATCAGTAGAATCCATTTCAAATTGCGTCACTTGCTTATGCTACGGACGCGGATACTGTGTCTTCCTGTCGAGTGTAACTTTCGTAACTTTCAGTAAAAGTAATTTTTGATTTATTTTTCTCTTTTTACTCCTACCGTGGAAAAAAGAAATGTTTTGACAGAATCACGCGCGTTGAAAAAGGACAGGGATATTACTACAGTCTGGTTTAAATATTTATAACCCATCAGTACGAATGAAGTCTGATTTCCAATAAACAAAAAGACAATTGCAATTACATCCGACATCAGAAATAAATATAATATTCCTTTCTGTTCTATTCTTTCCTAATTACTGCCCTGTAACCATGTGAAATATTAATTCCTCTCTGCCTGTGACCTTGTAATCACTTCACCTTACCCAGCAATGAAGCAAAAACAATCCTATGCACTGAAGCAAAAACAGTCCTATGCACTGAAGCAAAAAAAGAGTCCCATGCACTGAGGCAAAAAAGGCCTATGCACTGAAGCAAAAAATGTCCTATGCACTGAAGCAAAAAAGTTCCTATTCACTGAAGCAAAAAAGTTCCTATTCACTGAAGCAAAAAAATTCCTATGCACTGAAGCAAAAAAGTTCCTATTCACTGAAGCAAAAAAGTCCTATGCACTGAAGCAAAAAAAGATACTTTTTAATACTTTCCTTAATAGTCATTATCAAAACTGATTTCTGTGTCTGTTGACTTCCATTCCATTCCTTCTTTGATGCTCTGCCCCCTGACGGCAAGTCTCGTTCCCCGGAGTTAATTCTCAGCAAACTACTCACTCTTCAGCCTTCCTCTTCATGTGTCCTCATAACTTTCAATGCCTTTGAAGTCATCTGTCATCGATTCTTGTGTCGGCCACCGTGTCTGTGCTGATACATGGCTAACCGATTATTCAACATAATTTTCATAATTCACGGAGAAGGTTTGAATAATCGTAGTTCGAAAGAACAGGCCACGGATGATAATGCATGACAGATTATTCATTACAGATATGAATTGATTCATTCACTTCATCAGTACTAGTGAATAGAATCTGTCAAGAAATACTACTGTTATTATTCATTTATTCATATTCAGAGGACGGGCTTTAGGTCCATAGTGGACGGGAGCTTGGCGAATCTTCCTTTTAAAGATAAGTCATGTAATTTATTCATAATTAAAAGTTTAAGGGATTTTACTTCTGTTAGTGATTTACCGATCTATTCTCTTAAGATTTTTATTTTTCACTCATTTACGTTCTTCTTTTGAAATGCCGATATAGTCAATGGAAATTTTACAGGTAGGTACTGAAGGAGATAAATGATCGTGTCCGATTATTCTCATAGTGATGATATGAATATAATTTCTTGTTTACTTCTTAATAAAAAAAAAATATTGCATCATGATATTAGAGTTTTTGATGTAGCCAGTTGACACAATTCCAAAATAATTTCCTTAGTAGTAACTGTTTCAATCATTGTCACCAACACTCTTTCTCAAATACCCATATGCGCATTTACCCCACATGCATTGACCTACATACGCATTTACCCATATACGCATTTAATTTGCTTAATAATGTGAAGCAAACTCCAATAACTGGGTTTGCGGAGTCACTTCTTCCTACTATTTGATTTTCACATACTGATCGTAATTTCGTGATACCTAAAAAAAAAGATAATCTTTATTCCCTGTACAGGAACAGTTCTTCTCTGGTTTAATCAAACTCCATCACGAAAATTTCGGAAAGCTGATTGGCGATGACTTACAATACAAGGAATAACAAGTTCCCGTGGATTTAAGGGTTGTTGGCAATGTAATCATGCCTACCCTCTAATTTGTCTCGTTGTGTCTTCGCAAAATTTCTTGTCGCTGGAAATCATTTGAAATATCGATCTGACAGACAATATACACTCACCAGCCAGGCTCGTCCTGCGTGTCAGCCATACCATGACTGGTCGACAAGCGGTCCTTAAAACTACTTTTTCCTCATGAAAAGATTCAGATGTTTACCTTTTTTTTCTTTTTACTGTTAGCCTTGACGGCACGGGCAGCTGAGGCCCTAATCAAGGCCATTTCATTAACGCTATGTATATACCCTAGTCTGAGCCAGGTATCCATTTCATCTACCAACCCTTACGGGTAGATGAACAGGTGGGTTGACTGTGGACCGGCTGCCGCAACTAGGATTCGAACCTATGCGCTCGACCCTGGGCGGGCGGCCCGTGAATACGTCACGGTCAGGGACGCTAACCGCTTGACCACAAATGTCCACGACCAAGACATGATTTCCTAAACAAAGGAAGCGTCTCCATCAGTCACTCCCTAAAGAAGACATACTTGGAACTTGACTTATCAACTTCATTGAGTCAGATTAAGACTAAAGATACTGAAATAGCAATGACATGTGGGACACAACAGCAGTTCTATACTGTCTAGTCTACTGACAGTAGTACAGTCTTGCCTCGATTGACGTTGGTAAATTATTCAAGCTATCCATATTCCTTTTTAGCTGTCAGGTTAGATAGTGTTTTGATGATTTTACATTTATTAATGAGGTGAATGATATACTTTTCATATCTTTGGTCTATCCTTAATGTAAATATATTGGACCTTTGTGGTGTACCGGTTAGCGTTGCCGACCGTGATGCATTCACGCGCCTGTTTAGGTTCGAACTCTGTTCGCGTCCGCAGTCAACCTAGCTGTTCATCCTCCTCTATGGGTTGATAGATTAAATAGGCACCTGGATTAAGCCTGTATGTATACGCGTATAGCGTTAATGAGACGGCATTGATTAGGGCATTCAGTTGTCCGTGCCGTCTGGACTAACGCACACACACACAAATAAATGCCTATGTATCTAAGTTGTCAAGCTACTTTGGGTTTTAGGTTTTGATCATTTCTATACCTGTTATGGATGAGGTCAATAACAGATCCTTCTTTCATGTCTTTAGCTTACCATTTAACGTTAATCAATATTCTTATGAAGTAAGGTGAACTACAATATGAGTTTTGTACTGAAGGTGTGTGGTCAGAACGCTTCCTTGAAGTTGCCTGAAAAAAATCATTATCATTTAATAATCTACATCTAAATATCTATGTACGGAAAGTCTATGAAATTCAACTGAAACTATTTCAGCTAACGTGCTCTCATTTCCTCATAAATGAACGTTTAAGATGTTACTTCCAAGCAGAGGATTAGTGAGACCTCACTTCCTAGGTCACATACCATCCCAGCGGCCGTAGAAACAATCAAAACGTGTTATCAACGTAATATCATCCTTGATCATCCTGAAGGAGTCTCCCCTTTACACAAAATCAGCGTTTTCACAACCATTACAAAAACGAGAGAGAAAAGAAATCACTGATGAAGTCAGTATATGCAATGCCTTTCCTCTGTTCCCAGTTCCTTAAGACATTTTCCCTTAACCTTCCTAGATATCATCTCACTCATCATCTGGGATCCTGCAGTTCCTGTACTGTAAGGGTAACACTTGACCTGTTATACCGAAGGAGACACACGACACATCACGCTTTGCAGATGATGCTAACAGATCGGTTTCTAGAGCGACCGAATCTTCATTATTCATAGTTTAGCATTATTTCCTTCAGACTCGATATCATCACTTAAGGTATAATACGTGATATAATAGATACAATTGAACTATAAAGATATATTATCACTGGTTATATGACTTAAATCCATTATTTTGAGGGTTACTGATACGTTAGTGGATGTAAACAGGCAGACAGACTTGCTAAACCGACAACAGAACTCGAAGAAATAAAACATAGCTCATTCACAGGCGCGGCCTCACGTTTCTTAGAGGCAGAGATCACATTACCGTCTATGGGGAAGACACCAGACCCAACCTCGGCTTACGATTACAACTTTAAGAGGTAAATGTCGAGGTAAACTCTATCATGTCAACAGGAGGGTGGAGATCGTGTTCATTTGCCACCTGAATGAATGCCATCCATCTAAACACCTTCTCTTTCTTTGTTAGCTGAGACGGCACATGCAACTCCTTTGGAAGGATGAACAGCTGGGTTGACTGTGGACCGACTGCCGCTACCAGGATTCGAACCTATGCGCTCGACCCTGGGCGGCAAGTGAATGCATCATGGTCAGCAAAGCAAACTGCTACACCTTATATCACCAAGTCACTTCCCCCAAAAAATATACCAAATACAGTTATACATCACCATACAACGAAAACAATGACTACAGAAGTAGAATACAGCACAAAATCTACTCCAGTGAAAAGCAAGTTATTTTCATCGTAAAAAAAATGAATATATGATCCATACCCTGGTCTGATTAATATGCTAATAATTCTAATGAAAGAGACAGCTAATCATAGCAATGCGATGTATTTCAGCAAATTTCACTGTATCGTAATATTTTGTAAATCTCTCCGGGACACAGAGGTTCCTAACATTTCGGATATACGGAGTGCAATTTTCGACATCATTATATTTCGTTGTCGCTGCAACAGCACCATTTTAATGACCCTTCATTGTTTACCACATGCTGATTGATCCTGTTGAACTGCGGGATGGAAATTGTCATACTGCATGAAATTGGCAGAACGGCTTTTGCCTCGTTAAATTCATGATTCAATGATTTAATGGCGGTAATCGTTGGTTATCTGGGGGACACTTACTTTCGTTGAACTTGTTAAACGAAAATCACCTAAGTGAACACCTGAAGCTTCGGATATTCCACTGCTATGAAGCCATGAGTTTCATACCAGTAGACATGATTCTTTGCAAGGGATTCATTTCCTGCTGGGACCTCACGTCTCTCGGTGAGGAAGAAACGATTAATATAATTACCGATTCAAGAATGTCTTTCGTCTACATTTATACCTGAGGTTGTAAACAGCGCATGACGAATTCCACTCGTTACTCTGTCTTCCCCTAAGGATTGACTCCCAGACGAGACCTAGGATCGGAACGTAAAAAGTTCAGTATGAACTTTCATCTCATACCCTCTGTCTTGTTTTGGATATGCCAAGCTTGGCTAGAGCAAGAAGTTCTATAGCTGTGACGTCCTCTGTGAGGCGTGTGTTGATATTCCATAACACTGAGTGACATCAGTCTCAGAGGAAATGTGTCTTTGACAAGGGATATCATTTCAGTCAGATATACTGGAAAAGAAGGCTTGAGGTATCGCTTTGCGACACCACGACCTAATACTCCCTACGCATCGGAGAGGAATCAAAACCCTCGCTACTCATCACTGGCGAGGAGACAGACAATGGTACTGGGCCAGACGCTTGCCACACTAGACACAAGTATTGAAAATCTTCGAGATCTACAAATTGCTAACACTTCTCTCTATCTTCGGTGGCTACGGTCACCACACCTTCCAGTCTGGAACTGGGAAGAAATATACTCCAAATTGCTATCTTGAATTGTAATTAGAAAACTCTTACATTCTCTTTTAGGATAGGCTCAGTTACGGTGTCACCATCCCCTGAATCGTTACCTGGAAATGACCATTTATGAACCCAGACATGTGTCACCTGGTGACCCCAGGCAAAACATCAAATATAGGTATTAAGAATCACCCATGTCACCCAGACACCCCAATAAGCCAACCCATTCAGTGCTACAGTAAGACTGTTCAAGTCTTAATCATAAACATGTTCAAATCTCCAATATTTTGGCAGTATAAAGGCCGTCCGTGTTTTGCCTACAAGAAGCACTCCAGGATGAGATATTGAGATATTGGACGAATATTCCAGCTTAAAACACTGTTATCACTGGAACAGAGATGAAGGTTTTGGTGCAGTTATCAAAGTCTATAATACTTCTTCCCGCAAACCAGTGGTTCTGATTTCTCCTTTAGAGGCCGTCGCAATGTATTTGACCAATTCTGCATTATACTGTTCTGGCAACAGAGCATTAGATGGGCTTAATGCATTAATTTTTGTACTGCAGCAAAACATGATCATTCTAGATGGCCTGTCCATGTCTTTGCAGACTATTCCAGGTACCCACTGATCTACCAACTCCGTGAGGAGGATGAAGAACTGGGTTGGCTTTAAGTCGACTGCCCACCCCAGGACTCGAACCGTAGCGGACATGCGAGTAATTGACTCAAGCTACAACACCACACAAGCTGATGGGGAATGATCATCTCTTGGCTTATCCATGTAATTCATCTAACATTATGACTGCCTCATTTCCACCTATATTTGATTTGAAGAAAGCAAATCTAAAGTCTTTTTCTAGTCTCACCGAGCCAGATGTATTTGTTTCATATGCCGACCGCAAAAACTTCAAAATCTCAAAGATTCAATCAGGGAAGCTAGCGAAGCCTCAGTGTTAAGTTGAAAGCAACAAACCATAAAGAAAATTTAGCAAAGAGCCATCAAACTACAACCATTGTTGCATTTATGCAAAACGAGGTCCTCACGCATGGAACACAAGCAAACGAAAAGCAGTCTTCAGGCGAAGCAAAGGTCACCTTCGTCACCAGCGACTCCTTCCTTAGTCGCGTCTGGAAGGCGATTGACCAAATCAACAGAAATTACAAGTCAGCTCGCTTCTCGAACCTCACTGTCGGGGATCATTGCATCGCCGGCTCCCTGGAAACGGCATGTGTTCCAGTAGAAGTCCTCATTGTGTTAGCTGGGTGAACCCCGACCAGAACTCTAGAGCAAAATAGAGAGACCTGAAGAGCAAAGAATTGAATTTTCTGATGAGCTGAGCTTTGCTGCAACGAGTATATTAGCCTAAAGGGTAACCCTTAAAACATAATCATGCGAAAAAAATTAGCCTTTCAGTTCTAAGACCTTTCTTCAAATCGTCTTCTCAATCCTTTGTGAATGATTTCAGCTCCCTAGCACCTTGCTAAGTGTACGTACTTGTCTTTGAGGGAAAATGCATTAGATGTCTCTGATGATGAATGTCAGCCCTTTCCAGACCACTTAGGGGACGATTCAGCACCTAGAAAAGGGCAACATTAGCATCCTGGAACGCTGTTCCACGAGACCTCTCCATTTCGAACGTTTCCCATATTTATGGCGCTAGGTTGACTGGTCAGGATCCCTTTACGTATCTGGGATCCTGCCCAGTTGGCCTATTATTTCCTGGCTTATCAATTTTGCTTTATCAACCCTACACTGACCCGAGTACTACTTATTACCTTACCTCATTGTCAGTTTGCCTGAAGATGTGATAAACGAAAGATCTTGCAGCATCACTTTTTATCTTCCCGTGGTCTTATCTGACATCTGTCACACGAGATTGTGTCTAAACAAGCTATCTTTCTATCCAGCTATCTACCTACGTATCTATCTATCTATCTATCTATATATCATTACTGAGATGGCCTTAGTTTGAGAATTTTCTTTCCCGTGCCGTCTCAATGAACATAAAAGAATAAATTAATCTGACACAGAGATGTGAACTGGAAGCTGAGAAACGAAATGAGCAACGTCATATCTCAGAGAAATGATAAATGTTGCTGCAAACTTCCAGAAGTACGATTTGTGAGGTGAGTGTTGAAGGCTTTTGAGATACTGAGTGCAACACTGTGGTGGTGTGGAGAGGACTGATACGTGAGGAGTGTTTCATGGAAAAAAAATCATTCTTGTTTAGGTAATCAGCGGTTAACTAGACCCGTTTTCTTCAGCTTGAGTTCAAGATAAGACCCTGTTTTTCACTGGAATGATGGCTGTTTATGTATTATCTTTACTAATTACGATCTAATTACTAATAGTATCTCCCAGGTGGTACTGAAGTATACATGGGACGTGAAATTAGCAAATTCGGTGGTAACTAGAGCTGTTGCTGCTGGGATCAGTCCTCCTGAACAAATGCCGTCTTGCTCTGAAGTCCAGGAGGACTGGAATCTGAATGCTTGAGGACGTGTGGAGAAGACCCACGAAGGACTTTTTTTAAGCGCCTGGCGGGGGAGCTAGCTCGCGCAGGAAGGTAAACTGAACTTCAGAATAGACAAAGGAAAGTTGAGGAGGGGTTGGAAAGCCTCGGGTAAGACTACCCTGCCAAATTGCTGACCACAAGGTGTCTCAAACACGTACTAATGAAATAAGACCATGGTAGTGTTTTCTTTTTTCTTAAGGGACAGTTGAGCGTGGGAGAGTCCTTGAATTGCGATAGGACTTACGAAGCCTGGGAAGGGTATCTGCCAGAGGACGGAACGAACCTACAGAGTCTCAGTTGTAGATAAGGACACTATCCAGTGCAGGAGAGTCAAATGTATTGTTGTCCGAGGTAAACAGCCGACGTAAAAAAGCCTTCACACAAACAGGTTTAAGAAAAGAAAGTGTATTTATGGACAACACACCTGAGTCCGTAATGCGCTCGGGGGCGATGGCTGTGAATCCACAAGAGGCGAGGAGCTCAGGATGTGTAACCCCGCTGTCTCAACTAACACGAACCGGAAGAAAACTTGGAGACGAGTAAACTTTTGTGACCAGCTCTTGGACCCACAAACTGAGAGAGAGAGAGAGAGAGAGAGAGAGAGAGAGAGAGAGAGAGAGAGAGAGAGAGAGGTGAAAGGGCATTTTCTTTTTTTTTAGCAAACTTCTGTGAGGTGTTGCTGTCAGTCTGACCAGAGAAGACCTGGAACTATCCTTATGAGGAGGAACTTATGCTCCACAAGTAGTGAATTGTATGGTCTGTCTTTTGTTACTGAAGAATATGCTTACGTATCCCATTTGTTCATCTAACCCTAAGGGGGCTGGGTGTTAACCTGGGTACCTGACTTAGGCCAGGGAATATATATATATATATATATATATATATATATATATATATATATA
>JAYMFT010100224.1:0-13783 GCA_038088735.1 Panulirus argus
ACTCACTTCCGCTTCCATGGTTCCATTTGCTGCCAAGTCCACTCCCAGATATCTAAAACACTTCACTTCCTCCAGTTATTTCCCATTCAAACTCACTCCCTAACTAACTCCTCCCTCAACCCTGCTGAACCTAATAACCTGGCTCTTATTCATATTTACTCTCCATACAAGGAGGAATCAATCCCTTGTATAAACGGAGCAATTGTTCAGAAGACAAAAAGTTACGACATCTAAACAGGTTACCAAGTTTCTTAGAGGCAGCCTTAGTTATTCCTATAATGTGAGGTTTCCAAGAAAGATTTGATGCTAAAGTAATACCAAGTATGTTCTTTGAGTCAAAAGGTGGAGTCAGAGAACAGTCAAAGGAGATTGTGAGTTGTGAGGAGCTTTCGATAGAGAGATAGGTAGCTATTGGGTCTTGGAGGCATTAAACTTAACTAGATTTTGTGTACCTCACTGAGATATCGTGTCCAAGTCTGTGTTTATTGTGGAAGCTGTGTCAAGGCGAGACGCAGATCGAGTGAGAGAAGAGGGAGCATGCTCGCCCCTCTCTCCAAAACTCTTGCATTTATCTCACTAACCACCCCATCCATAAACAAATTAAACAAACAAGGGGACATCACACACCCCTAAGGCAGAAGACCTTCACTGGGAACAAATCACTCTCTTCTTTTCCTACTCATACACATGCCTTACACCCTTGACAAAAACTTCTCACTGCTTCCACCATTTTATCTCCCACACTATATATTCTTAAGACCTTCCATAAAGCGTCTTTGTCAACCATATCGTATGCCTTCTCCAGATCCATAAATGCTACATACAAATATATCTGTTTATCTAAGTATTTCGCACATTCATTCTTCAAAGCAATACTTGATCCACGCATCCTTTAAAACTTCTAAAACCATACTGCTCCTCCCCAGTCTGATGTTCTGTACATGTCTTCACTCTCTCAGTCAATACCCTCCGATACAATTTTCCAGGAATACCCAACAAATTTATACCTCTATTGTTTGAACGCTCACCTTTATCCCCTTTGCCTTTATAAAATGGCACTATACATGCATTCCGCCAATCCTCAGGCACTTCAGCACGACTCATATATACAATGAATATTCTTACCAACCAATCAACAACACAGTCATCCCCTTTATTAATAAATTCAACTGCAATACCATCCAATCCTGCCGCCTTGCCGCACTTCATCTTCCGCAAGGCGTTCACCACTTCCTCTCTCTCCACCACACCACTCTCCCTGACTCTCACACTCTGCACCCCACCCCGACCAATACACCCTACATCTGCCACTCTATCATCAAACACATTCAACAATCCTTCAAAATACTCACTCCATCTCCTCCTCACTCCTCAGAAAATATATTACATAAAAAATAGGAATATGGCTCTTAAGTCTGCTCACTGCATTTAAAGAAGCACAATGACTCAACTGAGAAAGGGGAGGACAACTATGAGCATACAATACCTGAATTAAGAGAGCTGAGCTACTAAGAGAGGCTGATGGCTATAAATCTGCCCATCATGGAGGAGAGAATAGATAGATGTGATCTGACAGTAAGCTACAAGTTGGATAATATCACATCAACAGTAAAGAGTTCTTCATGAGATGCAATGACAGAAAGACCAAAAATCATAAAAGAAAGCTAAACAACAAGCTTTTTTTTACAAAGGACATGAAGTACGGTCTTCACCACTCTACTGCACAGAAGTAAAGAAAATACCTTAAAGAGATGTATACTTTTTTCTGTCAGTCTGGTAAGGTGGTAGGTGAACATGGAGAAGTTGGGTGGATAGGTAGTGTACGATAATTACATTTTTTCTAGGCATGATTTCAAATCATCCTTAGCCCTGCTTTGCAAATGGGTTACATTCTTAGAAAACCTATCCCTAAGTGATCTGTTATTATATGAGTAACTGAATCCCACCGTATAGGGGTGTGCCTTACATTCCTGAGCACAAAACATGTACTGCTAAAGTGCCCTGCATTCACTCTGTCAACACAAAAATGTAATATCACCACATTTCAAGACCTATGTTCCTTGTGTACGTATGGAGCTGACTTTCTGAATATCATGGAAACCACATAAAACGGATTTCAAGATTGCATGTATCAAGGTAATATCATTTTTGACAGTAAAGCACCTTAAAAACAATAAACTGTTAATATTTGGAAATGCTATTCCACTTTAGCATCCATTTCTGAAAAAGCAAAAGGCACTTACCTGGTCATGGGATTCTGCATATGCAATTGTTTTCTCTTGGTAGCGTCTATTTTCAAGAATGTGACAAATGCCTCCCATGTTCCAATCATCATCAAAACTTTCTTTAAGCAACCTGATCCAATGATCAGGAATTGCCATTCCTAGTCGATAATCAAAGCCACCACCACCTTCTTCAACTGGGCGACACAAAGCAGGCATCCCAGACACATCCTGTAGGAGATACTCAAATATATATTCTGTCGTTTTCAAAAGAGTCAAATGTGAAATGAAATTAATACCCTAAAAGGAATGATGATGCAAATGTTTAACTTTGTGCATACTTAAAAAAAGCTTTAACAAAAAAAAAGTCAGAATGTAAATAAGTTAACCATATTACATACTTAGTACCCATGATTTACTTGAGAATAAGAAATAAGAATACATTAGCTATAAATTGAGTTGCATGTGTTGTGTTCTTAGATGTTAACAAATAATTTTGATTCTAGAGCAATCCAAAGCCGGTTCAGTACCTCAGCAATGGTGATAACTTCAGGATGCAGTTCATGAAGCATGTGGTTGGCCAACATTAGGTATACAAGAGCTTCTATATCCACATTTAGTCCAAAGTATTCATGATATTCTCCAGTAAAACCTTCTCCAATACCATGTGAGTGATAGAGCATGGATGTTACACCATCAAATCTGACAAAGGGGTATACAAAATTATATTTCAAGACAAAAACAAATTTCACAATACAAATATATCTTCAAATGATTAATATTTTCATGCCAGTCTCTCTGAAATGCTAAATCAATTACAAAAATCCACTACAAAAACAGTTGTAGTTAAAACTTATGGCAGTACCCATTATTACATTTTTCACTCTTCGGTTAAAGAAATAAAACAATATCAAAAATAAATTTCATAATCAACAAATACACCAAGCTGTACTCTTACATGATGGTAAAAACTTTCTGTATGGCCCATGCAGACATTAAAAAAAAAATCATCTTACCTACATTTGCCAAACAAAAACATGCTATAAATTTTGAGTTATAAATTTGAGCTTCATATCATTCAACACAAGCTTTATCAGTTTTCCTAACTAATAGGATAATGAAAGCAACAATTTGGCCCAAAATCTAATCAGTTTGTCAGCTCCAGATGTGGTACCTCTGGTGTACGTATGAAGTTTCTACCATATGTTGTTCTTCAGTTATGCAGAGATAATGATACAATGTCCAGAATAAACTACGTGGACTGGTAGGACAAAAGAGAAACCTTGTTTGGCCAGTGCCAGTTCTTTTCTTTGGCCATGCTCAGCTTGTAGCATTTCTTTTATTTAGCTGAAGGCTCCAATCACAGACAAAAATCCACATCAAGGCCAGGCCTTAACTGAAACAGAGAGAGGTTAATGAAAAGGAAAGAGAAGAGACAAGCGAAAGAATTTATGAATCTTGGGGAAGTGAAGAACCTGTCTTTTAAAACGTGCCAGGTTATAGTTGTTGGGAAAGACATGAGAGGGTAGAGAGTTACAAGGCTCCAAGGTGAAGGGAAACAAACAACAGTCAAAGTGGCAAACCCTTGAGTTGCCAAAAGCCACACCATCAACCTCCTTCCAGAGTGTCGTATTCTCCCATAAGTTTACTGATATTCACTCATCCTAACTCTCCTTTGCCTTCTTTTTCAACCCCTGCAACTTCCTCTTGACCCCCTACCACTTTCTCGAGTACATCTCTCCCAATCATTTGTGCCCTGTACATACTTTTTCAACCCCTGCAACTTCCTCTTGACCCCTACCACTTTCTTGTGTACATTTCTCCCAATCATTTGTGCCCTGTATGTACTTTTTCAACCCCTGCAACTTCCTCTTGACCCCCTACCACTATCTTGTGTACATCTCTCCCAATCATTTGTGCCCTGTATGTACCACTTATAAACCTCTCTTTTCTCTTTCACGAAAACTTTACTTCATCATCCCACCACTGACTACCCTCGCCTGTCTACCCACTTCACTTATGTACATGGTGAAATTGATAAAGAGAAAAAAATGTTCAGGCTGCCGTATGGATACGGTTATGCCCAGCATGTTTATGCCAATGCAGTGATGAACTGTCTTGTAATGAAACTGAAAAAGAAACGAGTAACATCTAGAAAAACATATACATAGATATTTCATTTTAGCACTATTGATTCTATCCAGGCTACTGCTATCCCATTCCAAAATACTGCAAAGGTCCAAATTAACAATGGAAATCTGTTTCGTATGAGAAACAATTATCAGGGTGAGAAGGGGTCAGGAAGTGAGTTGAAGTATTTACAGATGAATCTTCAGTGTTACAGTGAACAAGGTCTGATGCTTCAGTAAGCACCTATGGTGAGATTTTGTCAAATTGCAGGGCAAGCACACAGCACTCACCACATATTGAAGATCGACATCTCTTGTCTACCTTTGCTTGAATCATCACTTAATCTTGCTTGTATGATGCAATCATTTTCAGTAGCTAATCCACTGCTGTAGTTATCTGTTCAAGGTTCATTAAGTATTGCCTTCAACCATGAGTCTAATTTTCTTTTGAATGCTTCTGTAGTCATGTCTAGTGAATTTCTCAGATCACCAAGTACCGCTGCAACTTCCTTGCCAGTCAATTGCTTATCTTTGTCTCAAACCTTATTGGATGCTTCCATGAATTACTCTTCACTTAATGATTTTATATATTCCTTGCCTAGTTGCTTTCAGGTTTAAAACACTTGTTAATTTAATCCTTCTAACTGATGTCACGCATATATTACCATAAATCCTTCTCTTTGAACTTCATGACTATGATCTTTAATATTTCGTGGTAGTTCATGTGCTCCAGTGTGTTTAAGATGAAAGATCATTCATGGAAGGAAGAAAATGGGTAGATAATAGGAGAGATCCCTGATGAACATCACCGTTGACAGAATAAGAGAGGGTAGTCCTCCATCAGTGACTACTACAATGGAATGACTTGAGAGGATGCTATGCATTCAAGAACAGAAATAAGAAGAAAAGCTTCATTCATATTTCTAAACCTATTTCAACTAAAATGAAAGGCTGCCTTACCACTCCTACTCTCTCCCATACCCATCCATCCAAGTCATCCCTCACACGTAGTTTCTCCTCTGGATCCCCATCTTCAAGTGTTCTTTCTAGTTCTCCCGTGATGATTCTTTAACCAATTTCTTTCCATCATAAAATGAATTCAACCACTATAGAAATTTTAAATCAATCAAAACTGAATTATAAAGTGAGTAATATTATCATAAATTTGCAATCAAGTATCCTCCCAAGCCACTAACCCTTCATCAACATTCCAACTTCTGTCGCATAACCATCTACATCACACTGCAAACATGACTGCACATCCTGAATTCCATTCCGTAAGAAGGTTTTACAACCTTTCAACCTACCTTTGCACAATCCCAATCCTGCATAATTATTTTACAATTTCTACAAGTGCCTGCAAATCTGTACATTCCATTTGCCATTTGTTGAAAATAGGTACAGGCACATAAATTTCACCTGAAACAATGTGAGTATTTTGTGGGTTTATTTTTGCAGAACTGGAGTCATCATGATCAACCCCACAAGCAAGCAAAAAGGACAATTGCGTCTAACACCCTGAAGCTGGCTTACCTCCCTTGTTCATTTTCCTTTAAAACAAATTAGTCAAGACATAAAATGTCAAAAGTTCTGTTGCTAAAGCTAAAGCAATGTGTATCCATTCTCTGTGACCATAATTACATGATGAATAAGTCAGACAAAAAATTTCTAAATCTATCTTGCTTTAATGTGATAGGAATAGGTCCCAGCACATGATAGGCCAATGTGAATCTGTCAGCGTAATGTTGTAGCCTATTTGCCAGAGGGAGGAGGCATCAGCCATCTGTTATTGTTGCCTACAAGCTGAAGGGAGGAGGTATCTGTCATGTGTTATTAGTGACAGACCATTCTCATTTACTTGTTTGAACTGTGTGTCATAAAACACAATAAATCATGAAGAAGGAGTATGAGACAAAACATGAAATTCTCATTTCTAAATGAAAGAGTTATCCCTGGGCAGAGAGAAGAAGAAATCCTGCTAATGTTTCTCCTGCACATTGTACACTGCAACTAAAAGGGACAGAAGCAGGAGTCTGGATATCCTCCCAAACTGTATTGCCTTCCAAAAGACGGAACAGAGTAAGGTGCCACGTGACATTTTTCCTCTAAGGCTCATTTACCTGTTCCTGATGCTAACATGTTCATGCAAAAAACATTGAACAGATATGAAACAAAGAAAAAAATGAGCATGGAGTTTTCTGTGAGGCTAATCATTAACTGATGCTACAATGTGAATGCATCCTGATTCAGATACAGAGGAAAGGTCATTTCATTTATTGCTGTATTAATTTCATACTAAAAAGTAGAAAAAAATTCAACACCTACCTGAATCCATCAAACTTGTACTCTTCTAAGTACCAGCGCAGATTTGACAACAGAAACCGCAACACTTCCCAACTACAAAAAATAGGTTAATGTAATTAAAGGATCTATTCTTTTCAAGTAAGTTATATGGGCCTTAATAGTACTTTCACCTCTCACCTATATATCACATAAATGGTGCATAAACCATCACTGTTTGCCCTCTTGAAGTGGCCACTAATATCATGATTCCTAAGATACTAGGAATACCATACTTCATATTTACAAAACCAAATTATATTTGAAAAATTAATCTTTCAATTCATCACCACTCCACAGCCGTAGGTAGATATATCAGTACTACTAACTTGGAATAATTGAAGAGCCTGGAGTCCCAGAGATCATGCACTCCCCTTGAGCCACCATGGAAGTAGCACGAATCTGAGCCATCAAACTCATTTAATCCATCAAGCACATTTTTGGATGCATGTGAGTGGACAACATCCAAAAGGACATAGAGACCCAAAGAGTGTGCAGTGTCAACCATCTCTTTCAATTCTTCTGGTGTACCATAACGGCTACAGAATAGAAAGATTAGAAATGATAGAAAATCAAGTAAAAGAAGTCCAGCTTCTAAAAAAAAAGTTCTGAAATTTAAGGAAAAAAATTTTCATCATATTCAACTTTGTTGCTCTTTGAGTGCACTGAATCTAGTGCACAAACGTACTTCCTCCTAACACACCTGAACATATCCTCAACTAATATCAAATGTAGGTAAGTGAACAGAGCCATTAAAGATTCTTAGTCTTCATATGTCCAATAAGTTGATCTGTCAAGGTACTCTAAAATCTCCAGTCAAAACACACAAAATGTCTCCATAAAATAAATTCATAAATTATTCCCATAGCATTGTACTTAATCACTTACATTACATATAAATTGCGGCATCTGTCTAACTTTTCCATGGTTTAACTCTTCTTTTATCTTTAACCCTACTATAATAAATTTTTGGTTTCTTTGTTGAAGGCTACAGTCACGGACTAAAGTCCACATCAAGGCCAGGCCCCAATTGAAGTATAGGGACAATTAAGAAACAGAAAAAGAAAAGACAAGGGAAAGTATTTACAAATTTTTGAGAGTGAAAGACCTGTCTTTTAAAATGTGCTAGGTCATAGTTTTTGGGAAAAACATGAGAAAGTAGAGTTCCAAAGCTTCGTCGTGTGGGGAAAGAAGCAATCATCAAAACAGCATACCCTTGAGTTGCTGATGGCCACTCAATAATCGTGTGACGCAGCAGCTAGCCGAATATTGCATTGTCTAGCTAGTGGTGAGGGTACACAAGCAGCCAGCTCTGGGGAGCAAAAACCTAAGTAATACCTATAGAAGAGGGAAAGTGACCAACATTGTGGCACAGGGCAAGGGGTCAAGTTTGGAAGTTAGCCTAGGACAGTTTATAAGTCGGACCGCTTTCGACTCAACTCTGTCAAGAAAGGATGCAGAGTTAGAACCACTCCAAATGTAAGAGCAGTACTCCATACAAGGACGAATCAATCCCTTGTATAAATGGAGCAACCGTTCAAAAGAGAAGTTATGACATCTAAACAGGACACCCAGTTTCTTTGAGGCAGACTTAGCTCTTCTCATAATGTGGGGTTTCCAAGAAAGATTGGATGTTGCAGTAATACCAAGTATGTTCATTGACTCAAGAGATGGAATTACAGAACGTCAAAGGAGAGACAAGAGTTGTGAGGAGTTTTCAAGAGAGAGATGGGTAGAAATTGGGTCTTGGAGGCATTAAACTTCACTAAATTTTGTGTACCCCACTGAGATATCCTCTCCAAGCCTGAGTTTATTGAGGAAGCAGTGTCAAGAGGAGATGCACATCGAGTGAGAGCAGAGGGAGCAGAATTGAAGGATGTGAATGAATGCAGTGTTGAGTTGTCAGCATATAAATGCATTGGATTTTTTGTGGGGGAGAGGAAATAATTGGAAAAAAAAAAAAAAATGTAAGAAACAGGATAGAACTTTGAGGGACACCACTGCTGACGGAGAAAAGAGGGAAGGCTAATCCATCAACAACCACAGATGTAGAATGACCAGAGAGGAAGCTAGATATGAAGGAGCAAAGTGAGGGAGGGAAGCCAAAAGAGGGGAACTTAGCAACGAGACCCCGACGCCACACCCTGTCAAAAGCCTTAGATATGTCAAGGGCAACTATATATTACTCTCCAAAATCTTCCAGGGATGATGACCAGGCATTAGTAAGATAGGAAAGAATATCACGAGTGGATTTTGCCTTACGGAAGCTATATTGGTGATCAGAGAGGACTTTGATTTTTAAGGTGTTTAAGGATGTAGGAGTTGAGGAAGGATTCAAAAACTTTGGAAATGGTAGATGTCAAAGCAACAGGGTGACAGTTAGAGGAGTCAGAATGGTCACCCTTCTTAGTTGTGTCACAGCATGTTTCCAGTGATGGGTCATATACAAAAACTACAGAGCTGCAACTTCTTAAAAAAAAAAAAAAAAAAAGAGCAAGCAAGCCAACCAATGCTTACAAATTACTAAATATTGATTTCTGAATGTAGTGAATACAATTACAACAAAAAAACTTAAAACACACTTAAGTTATTCACAGTAAAGCTACCAGACTCTGCCTGCGTGAGGTATACTGTGTGTGAAAAGACCCCTTTAGTTACAATGTATCATACAACCACAATCTCACTGAAATCTTCTTACTCCTAAGGAGTCTATCCTTTCCCTGCTACTGACTTGAGCAGCTCTGAAACTGTAGAAGGCCCAAGAAAGGGGGCCCTGGCATTACAGATAAATGAAAATACATATATATGAAGTGAAGAGGGGACTGAGTGAGTATTTTGAAGGACTGATGCATGTTTGATGAAAAGGTGGAAGGAACAAAAAGGTTAAAACTAAGGAGGTGGAAGGTTGGAGTGAAAGATGTTTTAAAAATGTCTGGGGCCTGAACAAGCAGGAGGGTGTACAGTGTACAAGGAAAATAATAACCGGAGCGATGGGGTACACAGGAGGAGACATAATGTCAATGGGCTGAACCACAGAATATGAAGTGGTTAGGGGAAACCATGGAAAAGTCTATGAAGTCTGGTTGTGGATATGAGGCTGTGGGTTCTGGCGCATTATACACGATGGCTAGAGAGTGTATGCGAGTAAATGAGGCCACTGCTTCATCCATTCCTAGTACTGCCTTGCTTAAGCAGAAAATGACAACACTCTGTCATTGGAAATAAAGTCCTCCAAAAGAAGTTCTCACAACAAAGGAGTTCACATTTTGCTGCTACTGAAAGTAGCATAGCCTTGGGCTGCAGGGGCCTCTGGAAAGACATCCTGGGTAACACTAAAAATCAATAAATATTTAGGATTATGTGAACAATTCATGATGACAAATGTATGGGTTGGGATTGTGAATAAATACAGGAGCGAGCTTATGAGTTTTACTCAAGAGCTCTTATCTGTCATTACTCACCATCCCTATCTATATCTCTGATGACTCTTCCCTCCTGGAACTCCCTCAATGGGGTGGCCACAGCAATAGAGTCTCCATAACTAGTGAACTCCATTGCCACAACTCAGCCTTCAGTGCCTCACCCATAACAGGCCACCAGCAGACATCTAAAATACTCTTCAGCATGCCTATCAATTACTTTAGAATCCAATAAAGCTGGCTCATCATTAATCCCAGCTACCTACACATACTATGTATGTCCCCTTCTGTAAACCAGGTATTCCCAATCATCTGTCCTTTCATTCAGTACACAACTCTATTACCTGTTCACCATTTTCATTTTCAAGCAATAACCCATGCCCCCCATCATACCTTCAACTACCACATCATACACTCCATCCCCTGCATTAAAATTGCTGATACACTCACTCAGTTTCTTCCTCACTCCTCTCTCTACCATATGTATATGCAATATCATCTACCTCTCTTCATCCACTTTCATTTTCACTCAAATCAGTATGAAGCTTGTTTCCTTACACTCTTTAATATATTCCCACATTTCCTTCATCACCATTAGTGCCAATCCATCCTTTGCTATTGCCCTTACACAAACTCCAAACTTTACTTCTTAAGACATTCTCTAACCATTCTTGCCCCTTCCCCCTATGATTAGTATCACTCACTAAGTCAGAGCTCCTTGTTCCTCTCCCCTAAAAGAAAACCTATCTCCTGATTACATTTACAAACATTCAGGCATCCCAGCCTGAGCCTTCGAGTAAGATGAGCACTCCTCACTTGACTCTTCTTCAGTTCCATTTCTCAGAATTGACGTAGGAAGAAGGGAGGGTTTCCAGCCCCCCACTTATGCCCTTTCTATGACATACATGGAATATGAGGGCATTATTCTTTCTCCCCTTTCCCTAAGGATACATTTGCTGGAGGTAAGAAAATCCTGAAATCTTGAACAGGATATCATTTAAGAAATCAATATATCTAAGTTTGCCTCATTTTTTGGGCTCTTAATAAGTAAAAATTATCTCTAAATTATGATACTACGTACAAATAATACACTTGCTGTCTATGTTATAGGTAATTACTGGTAAGTAATCTGTTTGTGCTTACCTTGAGGCGGCAAAGAAGCTGGTGACCTGATATCCAAAACTAGCATAGTACGCATGTTCCATGACTGCCATGACCTGGATAGCATTATAACCTGGAAGTATTACACCAATGCATGTTTACCAGAAAAGAAAGTTACCATCATCACAGAAAAAATAGTTCAACATCCTGTAGCCATACTCGTTAAAAGAAAGGGGAACAGAATCTTCTATTTGAATTCTGTACTTTTCTTATGCTTCCAAATTAATGTTTCAGAAAGAATGTGCTTCTGATAAAAAAAAAAAATATGATTGATCACATAACTTCATAATAGAAATCATTGAAAGAAATCACAATAAAGCTAACATACTTTATTTCCCCTCATCTTACAGGTGCCCAAGAGGTCAAAACACCCCAGGTCAAGAGGGTTTGCTTAGTACAAAGCATCTAACAAAATTATAAGAGTGCTTGCTTCTTCACATAGCAAATAATGCCTTAAAAAGCCAGCCCAGAATCATTATTTCCCATTTCTTACTTTTCTACTTTCCACCCTAACCTTAAACTGGTCAATGTATATCTTCCACTGGGGACATATCATCACCAACAGCACTTAACAAATGTAGTTGAAATGTGATTCTATAAGGTTTTAGCCCAGCCATACCTCATATTCCTTTGGCTGAAGTTGGAAAGATCTAAAAGTCAATACCTCTTCAAAATATTGCTGTAATTATGGTTAAGATTTACACAGGTATAAAATACTATCTATCTAGCTATCTATATCTCTGATGCCTGTTCTACTTGGAACTCCCTCAAAGGGGTGGCAACAGCAACAGGGTATCCATAACTAAAGGACTCTATTGCCTTTAGTGCCTTACCCTTAACAGGCCACTGGCCAAGAGCAAGCCTAGTGCAGCATTTGCAGAGGCTCCTACCTAATGTTCCTAATGATTACTTCTATCTAATGCTACTACCTTCTACTTATATGTAATGTTTCTACCTAATGCTCCTGCCTAAATGTTCCTACCTACTACTTCAATCTACTGCTTCTACCATTTTGCCAAAAGGCAGGGCTAGCACACAGTGCTCTCCGCAGGAAAATCTAGTTACGAAGAATGAGCTGCGTGAGTTATGTGTAATCGAGTGTTACACATGACAAGGAGAGACTGTATGTTTGTGGCAGAATGCCAGTAGTCCACATGATAGTGAGGCAGAAAGAAGAGACAGCTACCTGGGTCAGAGGAGTGCAACTAGCCAACCACTAAAGTGCTAGCTCAGTAAGATGTCACTAACCCTCCTGATATCCAGGCGGGTAGTACTGGTAATATACCTTCCTGGTCACAGGCTACCTACCAACTACTACCTACCACTGTAAAATACTCACCAAGTTTAACTATCCTGGGTAAAACATTTTTGGCAAACTCCAAATAAGTCCCAACTTTGGGCTCTTCAGTGCAAATGCCAACATGGCACTCGTACACCTTTAAGCTTGAAGGTTTGCGAGGTCGAGGGTGCTTAAAGGAATATTTCTGTAATAAATTAAGTATGTTAGGAAAAGTTTATATTAAGGATCTGGTGAGCACAATAACTTTAAAACAGCATAAAAAATGATTCTCTAATTGGTCACTTTCCATTTGAAGCACTGACCTTCTCATTTACCTTCCCGTAGGTAAGCATTAAATGACTGGAAAGTATAAGGGATAAAAGTAATTAAAAACAATAAATAAGCTTATTGAATCACTACTAATGAGATATGAATACAAAAGACATGGCAAACAGTCACATGCTCTCTCTGATGCCCATTCCTTCCAGGAACTCCTATTGAAGGGGTGGCCATGGCAAAAGTTTCCACTTATCTCTCTCCTTACATGCCATCCATGCATACATCATTTCACGCATTCTTCTCCTTCTCTCTCTCTTTCTCTCTCTCTAGTACTCTTCAACTCTATTTCCCTATGTCACAGGTGGCCTTTCTCTCACACCAACCCCTTTAGTCACTATATCATACACTCTCCTTTTAAACTCCTCGTATTATATTAAAACATCTACCTGTGGGTATTGAAATGAATTATGGGAAATAAAGTCTATTGATATCTCCGAGGTAGGGGAGAAAGAATTCTACCTCCATATTCCCTGTGTGTCGCAGAAGGTGACTAAAAGGGGAGAGAGCAGGAGGCTAGAAATCCTCCTCTCCAGTTTTCACATTTTCAAAAGAAGGAACATGGAAGGGGGCCAAGTGAGGATTTTCCCTCTAAGGCTCAGTCCTCTGTTCCTCAAGCAAAAATGTATGTAAAAAAATCTATTAATGCAAATATAACAATGCTGATTGACTGTTTGATTAATGTATAAATTTTGTCTAAAAAATATAAAAAATCTTCACGGTCTAATTGCATGAATAATAAAAATAATAATAATAAAAATTATAATAATAATAACAATAATAATCCTATCAGATTCCTCAAAATCATTGTCATGAGCACTGAAAAGGTAATGGGATATATTAGCCGAAAGGCCATCCTTGTAAACTCCCAGTGACCTGTAGGGTACTGGATGCAGT
>JAYMFT010100235.1:0-13783 GCA_038088735.1 Panulirus argus
TATATATATATATATATATATATATATATATATATATATATATATATATTTTTTTTTTATACATATTCGCCTTTTCCTAAGAATTAGCTGCGTATTAGCTTTCACAGCAAGGTTAATTATAAACTTTGCAATACTAATATTATCTGGTAACTTGACAGCTGGAGATGCGACAGCAAGACCAACAGCTGGCAAGACAGCTAATGCAGTTGCGAATAGAGCTACAGCGTGTGAGACTGCTTCGTTCGTGCAACCACCATCAGGCACTTGTTGATGAAGTTACTAATGAAGCAGAAGAAGCCAAGACCTATGAGTCCTCTGATCTGTGTGAATTGCCTCCTGATCTTAGGTAAGTTTCTGGCAAACTGAATTTATGAATACATATATTCTTAATATCACTTGTTTTACCAGACCGTAGGTTTGAATCCTGGTTACATAGAACTCTTTAATTTCCTTGCACTTATTCAGTTCTCTCTCTCAGCTTAATATATATACTTCTTTAAGAAATTCATCTTTGACATCTGCACTCCACTCCTCTACTTTTTATGTTGTTTCAGTCTTATGTTTCAGCAGCTTGCTTTTGATTGGGCTGATATGCTCTTGCATGGTCCATACCAACATACTTGCTGCATGAATTACCGAAAATTTGAGACTTTTAGGTTGACAGAAAAGAAAAATTGTAATATTCTGTATTCTTTGTGTATGACATGCAAAAGTAAACTCAAGGACAAACAGGACTGGCAGGGCATTTGGTCAGTTAGTATTCCAAGTTTGGTTGTTCTAGATTAAGCAAAACCTTCCCAGCTTGAAGAATAGTACCCCAAGAAAAGTGGAAAACACAGTGAAAGATATTTATAATACTTCTCTTCTTTTTGTTCTGTTGTTTTTCCTGTTGCAATAACCCTTATCCTAGTTGCAACTACCCTTTTCTCAGCTGAAACATGTTACTATATTGTATTTGTGTTCATATTTTTCATTTTACTTTGACTTATAATAACTTTTTGTCTCATTTATTGATACTGTATCACTGTGTCATCCATGTATAGTGCCACCTTTGATTTGCAGTAATATCTTACATTCTTTTGATCAAGTAATTTTACTGCTTTTAAGATTTGCTACATTATTTGAATTATTGCTGTTATGATCAGAAAAGGAATTATGATCTTGAGAGGGACACATTTGATACATCTCTCATCCTGTTAACCCTAAGATTCTGCACTCGACTATGTAATTTCTAAAAACTGTTTTGGTAGTGATGGTGAAATGTATATATTCTGCACTTGATCAAATATTTTCTAAAGATTTTTTAGGTAGTGATGGTGAAATGCTTGTCAGTATGTTGGGCCCTTGTTGAAATCATTTGCTGATGAGTAATTACTGATTAGTTTGTAGTGGAGGCCACTATAATGTACGGAAGAGAAATTTTCCATTTAATTTTACCCCCGTACATGCTTTGACACTAGTAGTCTTCGAACTATTGTATACCTAGCTTGCTCTCTTTAGACTCTGAGGTTTCTTTCAGGGACTCAAAACTGATTTTTTATTCATATTTATTTATGTATGTAAAGTATGGCCAAGAATATAAGGTGTTTATTATTATAAGAGTGAAAACATGCATCAGAATTTTTTTCTTAACAAATAAAATTAGTATGATTCAGTGAAGTCACAGAAACTTTTATAATAGATGTAGAAACTGATGGCAGCAAAACAGAAGGCATATAAACTCCAAAGGAAACAAAGCATGGATCTTGCGAATTTTACACTTTAGATAATACTGAAACCCCTCTTTGTTGGTTTTCATAATATTTAATGCTGCCTAGGTATTAGTAAATCAACTTGAACTGAAATACCAATTAATTTTCAGAGAGACATTTTCTCCCATTCTTCGAGAGATTGGAGTGACAAGGATGAACATTACCAGTCGGCGTTTCTCCCTGAGGTGAGGACCCTTGCAATGCTCTGCTGTGCACTGTTCACACCACTCTTACAATATCTCTGCTACATCTGTGGACATTTTGATATTACTTGAGACTTTTAGGATCTTCATAGAAATACTGAACCCTCAAAATATAATGTAACTTGTTAAAGCAATGCAATGATTTATGTGCGTTTTATAACCTAGTATCCTTGGATTGTACGTAAAGTATGTACAACATATCAGTTACTAAAACATATTGTTTTTGGGAAATATTGTATTATTTCTCTTCAGGTGTTGAAGAAGTGAATAAACAAACAGAACATGGCATCATGTATACTTTAGCTGAGGAGATTTATGATAACTTGCAAAACAAATATGCAAAATCAGCTGCCAGTTACATCATTTAAAACAAAAATGAAATTATCAGCTACAGAATGTGAGTGCATAAACAAAGTAGAAACTGGACTGCCTTATACTACAAAATGTTTAATATTATCACAGTGAGCTTGTGATATATGGCATACAGCATATTGTTGCTTTTCTGTGTGATTGGTCATTCACATATATTGTATTGATAATGAAAATCTGTGTTTATTGAAAAGGTATTATGCAATAGATTAAGATGTTTATCAGTATATAAAGTTTAGTGGAAGATTATTAGTTGGAAAATTTAAGTTACTGAATATGACAATTATGTATGTAACATCCAATGTGCCCAGATTGTGCACATAAAGACATGTGTAAATATAAAAGTTTATGAAAGGAGCCATTTACTGTGCTCCATAGCTTTAACTTTTGTACATAACAGAGTACTGTCTGCACATTTTTTGATGTCCATTATTGTACAGAGAATGATTGCATAAAATTTTAAGCATTCTCTCTCACATTATTTTCTACTGTATTGTATTTTTCATATCTTTTTGTAAATTACTTATGTAGTTTTTTATATTGAAAGCTTGCCTTGAAGTATTCAAATATTATTTTCTATATAGAGGGTTGTAATTTTTTAGACAGTATCAATAGCTGAAGGAAACTGAAAAAGAAAATGTATGAAGTTTCCTAATGATTCATAAAGTGAAAAATCCTATCCACTTCAAATCTGTTAGTAAGGCTCTGTGTATTGTCATTTGGATCCTGTGCAAATGTCCATGTTCATTACTTACATTGAAGAATGATGTGTTTTGATAGTATGAGTAGGGACTCGCAGGTAAATGAAGGAAGCAAAATTATCCCTTAAGATATCTGAATTATGCAAATGGCCTCATGTGAAAATTCAGCTACAGTGTTAGATCCATTCCTAGATATATCTAAGAAATCTTCTAGTAGTGTAAGTTTACAAAAAAGCAACTTCCTCATTTGGTAAGACTGTAACAATGTAAACTTCTCTGTTGGTATGCACTTATATTCGGTATTTAAAAGATAATCTGGATGAAACTGATGTAGCAAAATTTTTCTGTTGGAAAAACGCCATAAAATCAGAGGTTTTTACTTTAGTACTTTATTATGATTAGTGTATGTAAGTATCATATATGTTACATAGTCACACTGATAAACTCCTCCAGTGAATAAAGCTTTTCAATAGATCACACATCTTCTTTTTCTGCAGTTTGAGATTTTAAGATCTCCTTTAGTACAGATGCATGACAGGAAAAGTATCCTTAGTGGTGTCATTTTACTCCAGTGATAATATAAGTGTACAACATTAGAATTCCACCATTGGTGTATGCTTAGGACAGAACAAACACCTTCACTTGCAGAAACATACGAGACAACAGACTCATCCAGTGGTGTGAGCTTATAATCCAACCAACTCCCACATTCTAAGAAACCAATCCAGCAAACTCTTCCATTGTTGATAGCTTGAAAAATTGCAAATTTTTCTCATAGTGTGAGTTTATGACAAGAGTGATTGATTGTGCATTTTCTGCAACAGTCATTTGATATATTTACCATGCTCTACTTATATGTTAGTAAATTTCACAGGTATTGCACTACTCAGAAATACCAAACAGTAAAAATAAGGTTATGCTTTTTTCGTGAACTCATGCTGTTAGAGAGCTTTAGTATCTTCCAAGAAGACTCTGCCCAAAGTAAAGTATTTACTTGTGCACATGATCAGCCACCAAACTCATAATAATATTCATGGAGGTGTCATAGGATGACATTCCATACTGTAAATAAAAGTATAATAAAATCAGAAAGACACAGGTTTGCTTTTCATTCAGTTAAACCAAAGTTAACTGAGTTTAGTCAAAAGTGTATCTGCATTGTGCTACAGCAAAGGAGAAAGATAGGTTACTTTCAAAAATGTGGTTAGTTAGCATTATAGTAGCAATATTTTCAGTTATGAACTAAAAATTCATAATTTGGGTTCCTGGAGCTCCAGTTGAGGACCAAAAACTATAATTGTCTGCCCTGTGGTGGAGGGGCTAAGCCGCCATTATATCACTCACCAAGAATGGGCAGCAGTTCATCCCTTGGGAGAAGCATCACTGAGTTGAATCTGAAAAGTTGTGGGAGACTGCAATAACACAGCCTCCAGAAACTTTTCATTTTATTGCACAATATTCATCATTTAGAGAAGTTATAGCTGAAAAACAGATGGCATACAACAAGTACTATCCTTGTGAACAGAAGATGCATGGCATGGGTATTACTCATGTGAAAGGCATAGGACATGTATGAACCATGTGAACAGAAGACACATGCCATGGGTGTCACTAATATGAAGAGAAGGAACACAACAGATAAAATCCATGTGAAAAACAGAAGGCACATAGCTAGGGTACCATCCCCGTCAACAGAAGTCACAAGACACGGGTATCATTTATTTGAACAGAAGGCATGTGACACAGGTATCATCCGTTTGAACAGAAGGCAAATGAAACGGGTATCATCCATTTGAACAGAAGGCAAATGACACAGGTATCATCCATCTGAACAGATGACACGTGACATAGGTATCATCCATCTGAACAGAAGACATATGACACAGGTATCATCCGTGTGAATTACAGAAATAAAAGTAGAATAAAATGTTGTTTCTTGTTTGGACTTTCTGAATGTTTTCTACATATCTATAAAAATGTTTAAAAGAATGTTTTGTGCTATATTTTCATCTGCTCAATGGAAAGGAATCCTGCTATGGTATTGGTATATTTCAATTGTTTCTTGAAAAAGAAAGAGTGTTGTTCATGCATGTGTCCCTAATCAAAAACTCTTGATTAATTGATCTGCATGAAGAGAATGGCACCACCAGGGTGAACATAATATACCCCTATTAATGGCAGAGGGGGCTGTCTCCATCTTTTTGCTTTGCACTCCCTACCTCTTAGAATTCTTTTTATCCACCTGCTGCCCATATTTTGTATACACCCATGCATTCCATAAACTGTATAATCCTTATTCTTTAAACACCTTTGCTATCCATATATTGTATACTTCCTTGCTCTACATATATCATTTACTCTCCTATCAATAATATATCTTATACTCCCCTGCTATTCTTGTATCAAATACTCCCCTACTACATATGAATATTCCCCTTCTATGCATACATCCTCTACTCCCCTGCTATCCATGTATCATATACTCCCCTGCTAGCCATATAATATATACTTCCCAGTTAAAAATAATGCTCCTAAGGATATTGACTCAGAAAACTTTAAGACAAATGTAGAGAAACTTATGCAATAGATTACTGGAGTTATTTTACAAATGGAATTGTTCTTTGTTCACTTTGTGAAGCTTATATATGTCAAGATGTGTTGCAAGTGTTGTGTTGGTGCTGGGGTTAAAGTTTTGCCATAGATGATCACACCTACATTCCAGGCTGGATGCCATCCCATCTACTGTATATAACTCAAAATTTCATGTGAAAATTTATTTTTGAGATATCCTGAGAAGAGAAATCAGTAAAACACATTGGTAGTTAGTTGTTCCATTATGATATTTAAACCACCATATCTAGTGATTTATATTAAGATACTGAAATTAATTAAGAATTCTATGAATATTCACATTCTAGCTTTAAACTTTAGATTAAAAAGCTAAATATATTTTTCATGATCTAGACTAAAGTTCATATATAGCGGGAGTGTATTTAGATAAGGATGACTTTGGGAAGCTGTTTCATTGTACTGCATGAATATACATTTCACCTTACAGATGAAGTTTAATTCAATATAGTATCCCCTAAAAATTTCCTCGGCTTGCTTGTTTTCTATGAATGAGAAAAATATTAGTTTTCTCTAAAGCTGAAGTTCTTCTAATGACGTAATTTACGGTCATATTAAAGATTATATCATTATCAGTGATAATAACTGTAGTACCAGTGATAATGACTAAAAGTGATACAAATGATTTGATAACTTCAAACGACGTTCATGCATCATTCTACAGACAACATAGGTATAAAAACAAATATCCATTGCTCTATAATGTGGCACTGGTCGTGTCGTGCCTGGCTATACAGGGATTCGAATCAGCGTTCCTGCGTCTTTAGGAACCTAGTCAATGTGCGCCAATCTCATGGAAGTGATCGCAGCGATCCGATAAGCTCCTCAAGTCTACCCCACAAAGTAGCTGTCTGGCGTCAGACTATTCACAGTCGTTCAATCATTGATGGACATGAGAATATTTTTTTCCTTCTTAAAACTTGAAAATCTGTATATGTTGGGAATTAATCATTTTATTACATACTTCATTGTCGTAGTTTACAACTCTGACTGATACTTGATCATAGAAAGTACCAACTGCAGTTCGTAAGATTTGAACAAATTCTTTTTCTCTGTATGAGTTTGTTTTTCTTGGAATTACTGACTACTTTCCACCGACATGCGTACTACCATCAGGATGAACTTGGCATAACAGGGCCAGCTCTTTGGGAGGGGGGGGGGCCAGTTATGACTGTCATTTGTCAGAATTTTGTTACCGGCGGAGTCTATGTGCCCCTTGTCTACGAAGGTCAGGCCACAATGGTCAGTTACTTAATTCTGATTGGTGCTCGTGGTCAATCTACATTTTCATTGGTTTTTAGGAAAACATAATGTTAGTTTCACACGTCATTACTCAGTAGCAAACAGGTGTTAGTGGCTGTGGTTATCCGAGATCGCGGTGTCATTTGTTTGTCATTATCAACGTGCCCTGGACGAAATGCTCGTATTTTGGACCACGTGAGGGATATTTAACATCTGCAGATGCCAGTCGAGCACAATGTGAGTAGAGACATAATCTGGTTCAGGAGTGTGCGAGGGACGGGCATCATTGAGAGATATTACAAGTTCGTGGTATTAGAAGTGTGAAGCATTGTAAGCTAATTTAGAAACAAGTCTGTTGACGTCATGGTATTAATCGAAAATCATATAATTAGATTTGTTATAATCAGTAGAACCCTAATACAAGTACAGTGTTCACTGGAAATATTTTCCCCCCAATGTCATTGTCCTTCGTTTTTATATCCAGTGGTTTTACGAAATATATCCACTACCACCAACACAGTAAGCCAGCCATACCACTCTTATCATTCCATACAGTGGAGGGTGCAGCTTCTCTACTAGTACATGAAGTAATGATTCCTTTGATATGATTTCCGGGGATATTGATAAAGTTTTGCATGACGTTAATTCACTTAATATTCAGCCATTCTTTACATGATTGCTGTAGAGGACGAAGAAATTTATCGATACATAAAGACACTTAGTCCGCAGTATTTAACTTCATTGAGTAAAGTTTATTTCAGCTCATGAGACTGTAGGTCAGCCCCATCGATATCACCCAACTCTTGATAGTTTTTTCGGCTCGTCACAATTGGTTAACCCCATGGAGGGTGGGGTGAGGCGGTGCTGTAGATTGGGGTAAGAGTGTGTGACACGTGATAACAGTAAGAGTGTGTCACACGTGTTGTTGAAAAATAGAAACAGTTACTGTGTGGTGGTGATGGCGGTGCCCGCACACTAGAGTAATGGGAGTGTTGACCCACCTATGTACACCCACGGTGCTGGAGTAGTTACACACATGGTGTAGCAGCCTCGCACTCTGCTCCCCTGGTGCTGCACCTTCTCACTCCAATGGGGTCTGCATTTCACTGCTACTAGACGTAGCCTTGAGTTGCAGGATGCAGAATTCTTTACAAATATCCATGTATAACGCCAGGACTTTTTCATAGAGCGAAGGGAGAGTCACCTTCAGCGAAATATTACTATCGTCATTGATTAAAAAAGGAGCACAGTATGGTCAATGAATTTCTCACTCTAAAGGACAAAATAATTTACCTGCTTGTGATTGTTGCGCAGCCCTAAAGCCCTATAGGAGTAGTACCGGGATGTTATGATTACGATATGATAAATCATATATATATATATATATATATATATTACTCATTTGCCTATATTTATGGGGTCGGAAAGTTGTAAAAATCTCGTAAATCAGCTGGCCACACCCCTGGCTGGATCATCCTGGCCACACCCCTAGCTGGATCATTCTGGCCGCACCACTGGTTGGATCATCCTCGCCACACCCCTGGCTGGACCATCCTCGCCATACCCCTGGCTGGATCATCTTGGCCACACCCCTGGTTGTATCATCCTGACCACACCCTGACTGTATCATCATGGCCACACCATTGGCTGTATCATCCTAGCCTCACTGGCTGGATCATTCTGACCACACCCTGGCTGTATCATCCTGGCCACACCCTTGGCTGTATCATCCTGGCCACACCCATGGTTGGATCATCCTGGCCACACCCCTGGCTGGATCATCCTAGCCACACCCCTGGCTGGACCATCCTGGTCACACCCTTGGATGAACCATCCTGGCCACACCCATGGCTGGACCGTCTTGGCAGCAGTGTTACCACACCTCTTGACTTATTTGAAAGCAGTGTTACCACACCTTCTGACTCCTCTTACTCACCAGCTTCTGGTGTAGCCTCATTGACTGTTGACTCATAAATTTACTCAACATACACAGTTTACTCATGATTTCCGCCCCCCCCCCCTGCACCTCCCAACCCATCCCTTCCCCCTCCCAGCCCTCCCTACACCCCAGCCTGTGTCCCTTCCCCCCGGCAGTGTCAGTACCGCCTCACCCCCAACCCCAGGACCAGGCGCTCACACTCCCCTGCAGGTACTACAGGCAGGGCAGGGCAGAGGTTGCTGCTGGGAGATAACTTAGTGCCACGTGGGTGAGAGGCGCCAATCCTCAGGATATGACGTGGTCCGCCAGACTAATACTCGGAGGGATATACTTAGACTACAGGAAAGGTCGGGGATTATACCGTCCTTGGGGGTGGGAGGAGGGACCACATAACTCACGGGTTCAGTTTCAGTTCAGTGTCAATACTTTATTCCTTAGAACCACATGTATGAACTTTTCTCCCTCGACACTTAGGCTGGGAAATGACGACCTTTTGTTTTACTATTTCTAATGTTTTCTCACGTCTCGTTCGTTGTTCTTGAGAATAAAATTGTCGTTTCTCTCTCCATATATGGGAGGATGTGTGGCTTCGTCACGTCCATGGCAGAACCGATCCTCTCATTTGTTCTTTACGGAAGAATTGATGTAAATATTTTACTGAATCCTTGAAATTCATCATAGATAACAAACATGTTCATTTTTAACATGATACTCAGGTCGAGCGACAATTAACGTGGTCAACGTTTTGCTGGCACAAACATAAGATGTCTTATTATGTCGTGCAACCCCGACCAACGTCAGTCCATGACACATAACTCAGCAGAATACCGGTCATCAGGCTGTGACACATGACACAGCTGGACACCGGTCATCAGGCTGAGTAGATGGTGCAATATGTGTGTTGGTGATGTTGGATGTTAAGACGAGCGTGTGGTGCAGAGGGACAGGTTCAGGGTACCAAGGGGTTGTCTAGAGCGAGGATGATGAGAGGAAGGCGCTGTGTCGTGTGAAGGTAAAGTGATGGATAACGATATGTTAGAGTTAGTATACCGTATGAAAGGTCTGGAAAGCTACTAGAATGAATACCTTTTTTACAGTATAATTTTTTTCTCTCTCTTTTGTAGATATTTGTAGATACCCAGTAAGAGTTTACAGATGCGTTTCCAGATCTGCAGCCAAATAGGAGAATGTTTGTCAGTTGTTAGGACGCGCCACATATTGAGCCAATGACCTGTGATATTGTGCTTAATGCTGTTAAACTCTCTTATTTATTGTGTAGTAAAGAACATTCTCGTAGATGATACATGGCAAAGCTTTATTAGTCAATAAATGAACAATTAGGTAATGTTCAAAACTGTAAGCTTATCTCAGAATATTACATATGACTAGAAGTTACATTGTATGACCGAGACAGGATAGGAACATTGTTGCCATCATGTATTGGCCCTTAACTCAGGTAAGTACACACCCACACTCACGTATCTACATATTGATGGGAAAGTCTACATATCATATCTAAGATGTATCGTTTCTTTAAGGCACACAGGTCATGAATGTGTCTGTACTGTTATCCAGGTAGCAGCTGGACCACTGGCAGGTCCTCAACATATCGCATCACTCGTCAAGAATCGAACTAGTAATAAGAGGCGTCAAGTGATGGCCTACCGTCTGTCTGTCTGCACCTCTTTGCTTCATACTTCACTTATCAGAACTCTACATGAGGGAAGGATTGTAGGCACCCCTGGCCGGCCCAAGTGTGGTGTGGCGGCCAGGCACTCCACCTCTTGTCAAAGTGGCAAAGTGTCCGGCTGACACAGTCTCGTGTTGTGGCAGCACTGTCTCTGGTGTGGTGACCATCCCTATACTCTCCATCCCTCTCGAGGTGAGGTGGTCGTCTCCCGTCCTCGCGGCTGGCTTCCAGGTCTCCTCCAGTACCCTAGGTTGTGTGTGGTTCTTCACAGAAACCCGCAAGTGTCCGGGAATATTACTGTGTCTGAAAACTGACAATCATAATCAATCAATCACAAAAGTCTTAGCATCATTTTTTTTCACAGTTTTAACTCATATTGAAGTTTTTAGAGGTCCACGCCCGCCCACAGGAGCCGCAGTGTCCACATTGCCGGGAGATATTCACAGCCGTCCGCAGGTGGTGATGGTGGAGGTTCGTGGGCGTGGTCCACCTGCTGGGGGTGACGTGAGGCAGGATTATTTGCCCACCGACTGCACGTAGGCAAAGTACTCGTCCATCATGTCCGACATGAACAGGTCTTGTAGACACTGGTGGAAGACCATGTTGCTGTAGCAGTTCTCCCTGTGGGGCAGACTTGGGTCAATTCACCTGGGGACGCCTCTCTCAGACGTACACACACGCGATAGTGAAGGAAAAGGATATAACACAAGAGTTAATGTGACGTCAGAGGAAGGAAAAGGTGTAAAGTGAATGTTAGAAAAAGATCCTTAAAAATAGAAAAGATTACAAGTATGATCATGTGGATTAAAGAAAGAGGAAGTACCTATTGTGAAATGTACGAGAAAATTAATATACGAACTGAAACAGTGAGTGAAAAACTCCAGATAAACCCCAGTGATGACTCCCTGAGTAATTTGCAAAACTAAGAGAAAAGGGAAGATGAAAGCTTAATGAATACTGAATTATTAGATGTTGGAAAATGTCTTCAATGACGAAGAAGATAAGGTAATGGAGCACAAGTGGCCAGGGTGACCCTTGACCCGTCAGCACCAGTGTTGCCAGGGACACCGGCAGAACACCTCTGATGAAACATTTGAGTCCAGAGATATGAATAAGGAAAGAGAATTTCTTGGAAGAAACAGAGTGATAAAGGCAAGGTATGAAGAGAGTTGGAGTGAAGAATATGAAAAAATCGAGTGTCAGAGGTAAAAGACTAAAAAAAAAAAAAATGCATGTAAGGCAAGAAACAAAAGAGCAGCGCTGCTTAGCATTCGTTGGGAAAGAGAGATGACGTGAGGCGATTCATTTAACAAAAGTCGTTTGATACTTAACAATATGGGGTTGAAATTCCCTTTGCTGGGGATTACAATATAGGCTCCACCTGGGATTATCCCGGTGGAGAAGAGGCCATTTCTTCTTCCTCCCTCAACAATGGGGAACACACGTATAGACGCCCAACAAGAACACTTCATTCTCAAAACCATTCTCGACATTTTTTTCTTTTTAATTTATAAACCCTCCCACCATGTTTACAATATATTGACCACTTACGGCCGACTGCACCCCCACCCACTATCCTCCAATGACCACGCCCACTCTGGCAGTAAGGAAGAGGCGAACGACGGTCATGTGTGTGGCGACCATCCCTTGGACCGGTATTACTCTGCTTCCGAGGGTGACATCACGTGTTGTGCTGACCGTCCATTATAGCGGTGGTAACCTGTCCTGGGACGGGCCCTACGTCCATTCTTGTACTGGATTTGTCTCCGGCCAGTCGTGGTTGGACGGCTCCTGCTCTGATGCCCGTCGCACCCGGGGGGGGGGGGGGGGGGGGGGGGGGGGGGGGACAGTCTGTCCAAGGGAAGGAGACCGCGTTCCTCCATCTGTCGCCACATCTCCAAAGCATGCGATAGGGTGTGGCATAAGCCTTTGCTTTCTCGCCTTACTTCGTTTGGCTTTTCTGCTTCTCTCCTTTCTTTAAATCATCGCTTCCTTTCCGGCCGTTCTGTTGCAGTTGTAGTTGATGGAGCGACTTCTCCTCATATTTTATCAGCAGTGGCGTTCCTCAGGGTTCTGTCCTGTCACATGTTTCTTTTCTGCTGTCCATAATGATATCCCTCTTCCACTCCTAACCCTATCCACTTATACTCATGATTCCATTTCACACACTTAAGCTCATCTACTGTCTCCTACTCCACATTCGCTTGCTCTTGTAATGAACACATTTCCCCTCTCGTTCCGGACATGTGGATCACCTCGGAGTTTGGTGGTTGTAATCTCGTTAGATTTGCTAAAATGCAATTTCTTGAAATGGCTGAGTCTAAGTGTTACTCATTTCCTTTCGCTTATTATCATAATCCCGGAGCTCATCCCTCTAATAACGTCACCATATCGTCCACTTAATCCTGCAAACCCCTCATAAGCAGCATCAAAGTCGGCTTCCCAAACGTGAGAGTCTTGTCCAGGTGCCGTGGTTATTTTTCTTGTAAGCAGCTGCATCATTCGCTCAAGGATAGAGTATTGTTCACATATCAGCGCTGCTGCTCCTCTGCCTCTGTGTTAGCGAGTGAGCTGCTCCTCTGCCTCTGTGTTAGCGAGTGAGCTGCTCCTCTGCCTCTGTGTTAGCGAGTGACACCAGGAGTATTCTCGTTAGTGCTACAGGCATTGCCTCTCTCCAACCATACCTACTTGTCGTCTACCGCAACGATGCAGCCTTCTCTTTCTTCTACTGGTGTTGTTTTGGCCAATACTGTGGTGAGCCGTCTATATTTGTCCTCGCCACCGAGGCTTAGACTCGAGGCACACTTCAGGCTGCTGCTTCTCATACTTTGTGTGTGGAAGCCGGCCACTCCAGGACTGAACGTTGCGGTACCTCCTTTCCTTGACCAGCTCTGCCGTGGAATTCTCTTCCAGCTTTCGTTTTTACCACTTTCCATAACCTTTAACTTAAGTCAACCGATACATTGATTATTTTCTACATTATTTTTCTTTTTGGTGGTTTCCTATTGCCCGAAATGGCCAAAGTTAGAACCTGTATTGCCGTACCACGTCGCTCACTATAAAAAAGAAAAAAAGATATTGGAAGTAAAATGAATATGCGTTTAAGATAAAAGGAAAAAATCATTCACAAGTAATTAAAACTTAGTGTTAAAAAGATGCAAAATAATCGATGTTTAACATGATTAATATATATATATATATATATATATATATATATATATATATATATATATATATATATATATATATATTGTGTACGA
>JAYMFT010100246.1:0-13782 GCA_038088735.1 Panulirus argus
ATATGCTTGTCATAATGATCCATTATCAAATAACATGACGCTGTGAATACTGTGAACTTGTTTCTAATACATGTGTTAATTTGTCGTATAGCATTCCTCATATTTGCCTATGAGAGGAGTTATTCACACTCGGGGCCCTGTCTTATTAACTTCGATTATCTGTCAGAAAGACTCATGAATTTTAGTTCTCTTTGCATTTACTGTTTTAGCTTGACTTGTTCCACGTGGATGACACTTTGTTACCGAAGTAAAATGCTTCGTCACGTCCCTTTAAACACTTCTTGAGCCACTCTTGTAGTGTCCTGTTTTTATTTTGTCAACATAACTTTCAAAAGGTGTTCATTGTCTTTATCGTGACTCCCTAAAAATCTCTAGGTGGCATATATCTCCCTCTGACCCTGTATTTATTTTCTTTCATTTCACTCCACTTAGTGTAACTCGGGCCTTTTCTTCGAAATAAGACCAAATGTTGCTCAGCATTTCACTAACCTTCTTCATAAGAGATAATTTCAACTTGGGTAGCTGTAAAATTAGTTTCAGTCCTCTTTACTTTATTTTCTGGTGATAAATGTATTGCGACATCAACTTCTATCTACAATCCTTCGAAGAACTGTTCTCAATATTTCTCTCCTGCAATACGAAATTTGCAAAGTGGTCTGTTTATTTCCCTTCCAGTTCCATTACTTAGCATATTCTAGAGTTGAATTGCATTCTCTAGTTGTCTTATCACTCATGCATTTTCCTAGTCTGTCTTTGTATGTAAACGGGATGTGAATTTTACACTCCTGGACATTCCAGATAGTTACATGTGGTTCTGATATGAATGATGAATACTATACAGCAATACTTTTTTATTTCTACTCTGAATTGAATATGACACGTATTGGTGTACATTATTAATGCGGGCATCCACACGGATCCTGGGGGACCCATAACTTTATAATATTACGCATGAAAATGTCGCTCTGTCCTCAACCTACCATTTCCTAATTTTTCATTCTCCCTTTTATCAAACGATACAATGTTTTGAAAATGAAATACATCTAAATCACTTGAGAATTTTACACCCACACACACACATATATACAATGTGCCAACTTTCCATGTTGAACTTTATCTTTTAGTCTGGCCTAATTGGGGTGTTCTCAGCACCACTTTTTTTTTTTTTCATTGATTCCTTGCGTTCCGAATTATCAGTACTGATTTCTTATTTGTAAGCAATCTCTCTCTCTCTCTCTCTGATGGAACATTTTCCTCCTTACCAAATCCATTGGGACAAGACACTTTAAGCCATCCATGTGTGCAAAACCTTTTCATTTTTTTCTGAGACCGTAAGCAATTTTGTGCTGAAGCCGTGACACGCACTGCCACACGCCGTACACAAGGACCTTGGATAGTACAAGTTATCAGATACCAATGTGGTCGCCATTATTACCGATCAGAGGTATACCCTCCCACATAATGCCGATGTAATACCCTGCCTTAATTCTCTCCCAGGAATAAGTAAGATTCTGACTCGCTCTAATGATTCTATTTTGTTAACGATCTAACATGAGTAGAGATGGACCTTTGTACATCTTGACACCGGTAAATTCTCTGCCGTGTAGCTACATATAGTTTTAATACTTTCTCTTACTAACACTACCCAACCAACCAATCCCCCAGATAATCGATGGTGTTGATCTCGTGTCCTGAATCTATCCAAGCCGTTATAAATTTTCCATACCATCGCTCGCTGGTGGTGTCCTTCAGAGATGAGTCTTCACAAAGATTATTAGACATGATCCTTTATTGTAATGTCTGTGATCCTGCATTGCTGATGCCGATTATTTTCCCTGTCGTGTTTGTGACCCTGCATCAATATTATTGATTAACGCTTCCACACTCGAATATGGCTTGCATTTTGGGACATATGTCAGTGTTTCAAAGCAAAAGGTCAAGATTGGAAAATAACGAAAACTAGAGCATGGAAGCAGCAACAAGTGAACAGCCGAGAAATAAAACCAGGCAAATTCGTTTAGTGACGCTTGATTTAAGGACGTCCAAGACAGACCTTGACTGTGTTGAGATTAGTTTCCAAGCAGTGAGTTAATGGGATATGTGGCCAAAGACACAACGCGGAAATCTTAGTCCCCATACAAAATCTGCCACCCCCCTTGGGGATTAAAAGGCCAGCACGCCTGAAATCAAACCTGGTCACGTGTTTGAGGCAGGTATAATTGTCATATTTTTCAGTGACAATGGGGACACAAATGTAGGTCAAGCACGAAAGCCATAGAGTCCGCTAGATACAGGCAAACTAAAGATATATCATAATTTGTTCATAAACAATGTAGTAGTCATGTGCAATAAGATATGCTCTATTCAGTGTTCTAAACTTTCTTAAACAAAAGGGATTTAGTAATTTTCATGATGAAACGCGACCACGGCTTCAAACACTTGGTGAAGATACTTGCCACAACCATCTTCAACCATATTTTATCAGACAGACTTCCTTGTCTTGATTAAACAAAATATAAATTTTTATATCGAGATAATTTTGCAGGTATGATGATGTTTTTTTCAAAACCAATTAGGGTAGAATATTTGTTGGTGAGGTTAAGCGAGTGGTGGTTGCGGTAGCAGCTGGGTCTGGCTACGGTGGTGGTGAAATAAAATGTCAGCCATGGAGGTGGATCCACAGGAGGAAGAGATCGAGGTGCCCTCCTCCAGCACCTCCAAGCAGGACAAGAAGAGGTTTGAGGTTAAGAAGGTACGGATCTTGACGAGAACTGGGGTCCTCCTGCCTTAGAAACAACCTCCTCCATCTAATATAACCACTGTTTATGGATTAGTCATTCAATCATTACGAGATTTTTATTTTTTCGTGGGCATATTTAAGTGTACTTTATCAGTTGCGCTCCTGAATAAATAAGTTACATTTATTATTTGGGTAGAAATATTAATATAACTTCGCTCAATGTAATTATGAAAGTAGACAAGGGGTTCCATTGGTTTCAGTCTGTTTACTATGACAAAATTTGCACACGGTTGTGCTAATAGGAATATTTCCTCGAGGATGGTTCATTAAGTATACACAAATACTTACTTCCAATGTGGTACATATACAGCATAGTTGATTTAAGGAGCCCGTGATCAGTATCCATTAGCTCACATAATCGTTCCCCATTAAGGAGGCAGTTTGCCTTGAAGCAGGGAAGAGGATATATTTCAACATAGGTAAGCAAGGCCAGTTTAACATGAAGGCTTGGTTTGGTCTTGTTAGAGTAGATTACGCTAGGTTAATCATAAAAGTTTAGTTCTGCCTTGTTAATTACTGTTGACACAGAATGATTTTGTTGGACATTGAATGATTTTGTTCCATAAATGATAGTGTAGTGTGTAGGGAATGTATTAAGGGTTGCAAGGCCTGAGTGTGAGTGTTTTATTGATTTATTTTGCTCAGAACTATATTTGTACATCGGAGAAACTATGGGGTTGATTAATGGAAAAGGAGGTAATACACGTGTAAAGATATTTTAGCACCTATGAAAACTAAACCTCCCAAGCTGGAGTCAGGATTTATCATAATGGTTGATATTCTAGTCAGTGTATGCCTGTCGAAAACTTGACAAAATATCTCACAGTTGACATCAGTTGCTAACACAGGCAACACAGCAAGCGGCATTTGATTCTAGGCAACATACAAATGACATGGTATATTTACTATTATTGTAGCTATTTTGTAAGGTATTTATAGATGTCCTTAGTATTTTACAAATGGTTTACCTACTCACACATTTATTATACCTAATATTTTCCCTGGTATTCATAACCTTCACAACTATTGCCATATATTAGATTTCAGTAGTTGTCTAGAACCAGGTTATTACTGAATTTTTTGTAATTATTTAGAATATTGGTTTTTTGCTGGATTTTTGGTAATTGTCTTGTACCTAGGGTTTTACTGGATTATTGGTGATTGTCTAGAACCCCGGTTTCCAAATTAAGTTCCACAAAAGCTTGATGGAGATCCATTAGATATTCTGTGAGATGTGTGAAACACAAATAATTGTTTGAATTAAACTTAAAGCACAAATTTTGGTTTAGTACATTTTCTCATATCATTTATCAAGGGTTCTAGAGTTTACTTTTTTATTTTTTAATATATCCATGCTGTGGCATCAAGTTTGAAACCCTCTGGTCTAGAATTGCTCTGCATTGCTGTTAGCTGGAAATACTGACTGACTGCATATTGCTTTGCTGGTATACCGTTTAGTAGATATAATAACAGTTGTGGAGCTTGATTTGGAGCATAATATTTTTATTGAATGACATTAGATCAGGTGATAAGGTTTATATGTTTAAGAGTAAATGCAGGGTTAATGATATTGATTTTATACATGTATTTCTTACAATTTCATAAGTTAAACCCACAGTTTCCTTGATATGCTACTCACGCTTTATTTACCAGTAATATTGATTGATATAAAAGATAAGACAGATTAAATCACTCCTGGTATATCTGTAATCTCATGGAACCATATAAATGAACCTAAGATATAAGTAACCTTTTCCCAGTGTTTGTTTTGATGTATATCTCTAATAGACTATTATTCTGTAAATACTACACTAGAATTGCAAATCAAAATCACTTGACATCCAAAGGTGCAAGTCTTTCAGATTTAAGGTAAACTTTTTCTGCTCATATTACTTATTTTGTATTTTGTTTCTATGCGTCTCAGTTTTCCTTTGCTTCAAAACATTGTTGACTTGTGGGGAATTCAGTCATGATCAGCCACTCCATACGTCAGCTGCACTAAGTGAACAGAATCTAATGATATCACTTTTGACTATTTTCATAAGTCAATTGAATGGTGCTCTTAAAATGGAATTTAGTATTGAATGTTGTGAGAGACTCAGGGGTCATGGGAACTTGTATATTAGATGAAGCATTATTCTGTTACTTCTGTCATGTATAATATCATCCCAAGAGCAATGTAGGGATCATGAAAATTTGTAGGTCTAAAATATGGTATTTTTTCACAGCTTTCATGGTGACCAACATTGCATGCCATGTTAAAAGTCACCTCAGAAGTAAGTTGTCTATGATCACTCATACCAAACGTTTCTCCAACTTCAACGTTATTAACAAGTTTTGTTTGTAGCAAGAATTGAATTGGTAATATTCTTGTTGTGAGTAGGTTTCTCAACTAATTGGATTAAGGAATTATTGAGCAAAGTTAGGTGATGTTTGTGCTCAGGGCTATTGGAAATGGATTCCCCCAGTTAGTTACCAATATTTTAGAATTTCCAAACATAATCATCGTCATTGCAAATTTCTCCAAGTTCGTTGTAATGTCTCGCTTCTACCTCTAGCGTCTGTGAAGGGGCTTACAAACTAATATTGTTATTTTCTTATAAAGCTTATCTTTAATTTCATAAGAATGAAGTTATTATCAATGGTTTCATTTTTCATCAGTTGGATAAAGATGAGCCTTTATAAAGAGCAAAACACCACTGCCACTTTATTTTCCCTCTCACTGTTAAGTAGAATATTACCTGGAATCGCATATTCATTTGTTAAGTGATTATAAAGATAATGTGATATAAAGCGTCTTATGAAAAATTTATTCTGGATGATGTGGGTAAAATGAATGTTTTTCTTACATTTTCTTAAGCAAAATTTTTTTAGAATGTTTCATTTTGTTATACTTTAAAGTTAAGAAAACAAAAAGTAGTTCCATATAGTTCTTTGTGGATGTACTGAAACTGCCAGTTGTCAAGGTGCTGGCATGTTTTATAGTACACCATATTTCTCTGCATTCTTTTTTGCAGATAAATGATGTTTTATATTAACAGTGTACTGTATATGTTTAAAGTTTATAGCTAATAATCTAATATATTCCCTTTTTCAGTGGAATGCAGTGGCACTATGGGCATGGGGTAAGTATGTCTTCACTCACACTTTGATTTTATATTTGTTATCCATATTGTCATTATTATTGTTATTATTGATTGTTATTCTTTCCTTCAGTCTTTTTCGCTGTTAGTAAGGTATGCCAGGAACAGACAAAGAAAAGCCATGTTCACTCATATCTGTTCTCTGGTATCCACAACCAGACCCCACATGTATATTGTTGGTATCAGTTAGAGATGAATAGAGGGGTAGTGTGATGAAACAGAAGACTTAGCATGGAACACTATATTCTTTAAAGTTTTGCTACATTAGCTCCCTCAGAAAGACTAACGCCTGGGCAACCTCAGGTGTACATACATTGATTGTTTTTGAAATATTTCTTTGTAAGCTAAGTCCAGGACAGTTAAGGGGTAAGTTTTCATACTCGCACACATGCCTTAGTCTTCTAATAAAAAATCCTCACAGCAATAGTAACTTTACCTTTACTCCATATATCTGTAGCTTTTTTCCGTTGTGTATGTTTTACTATATCTGGATCAATAAATGCCACTTACAGGGTACTCTTTCTCCAAGTAATTCTCACATATTCTACAAAGCAAACAACTGGTCTGCGCTTCTGCCTCTCCTGAAACCACATTGCTTGTTCCTTTTACTCGAAAAATTGTATTAGTATTTTCTGAGTTTTTAGATGACACAAAGTCTTGGTGGACTGTGTTGTAGAAGTACATGCAGTCTGGTGATGCTTCATTTGCATGAGAAAAATCAAACTGTTTTCTAATAATCATTTGTTTTCATGGGCCAGTGAATTATTTCTTGCTACGTGTTACACACTGAATATTTTGTAGAATTCATGATCAGAAAGGTTAGACATTTGTAATGAATATTTGATATGGAGTTGAACCTCTGAAATCCATCAACTTTGGGTGAATGTTTAATATGTAGTACAGGTTGAACCTCTGTAATCCGTCAGCCTTGGGACATGACCACTGCTGGACCTCAGAAAATACCGGAAAACAGACATTGACCCCTCAAGGAACCCCTATGTAAACATATGCCCAACCCCTAGTCTTGCCTGCTCATTCCCATACATATTGCTGTGCTATCAAAATTAAAACACAGCTTAAAGCATGAAATAATACAGCCAATAATGCTTCCAAACTATGTTCTGCTTTGGGGTGCCCACCAATTATATAAAATCAAAAATATTTTACATTTTGTATCGAGGCCAACAGCGTTAAGCCACGTCCACACTGTCAGGCATTCCCCAGCGGGTTGTACCCTCACTTGGTAAAGTCTGTCGGGCATACCTGTGTTGTTGTCCAAGCTGTTGAAGTGGTGGGGCAATCAAGTCGTACAGTAGCCAGTAGGTGGTCGGCAGGCCATGAGTGCGGTATCACCATGAACGGAAAAAAGTAGTGCTGTGTAGCATATTGATTGTTGTGTGCGTGAAAAAGAACAGTTCAGAAAACTACATGGTGTAAAGAGTGGTAACTTTTTGTGGCTGGCAGCGCCATTGCTCCAAACCCAGCGTCAAACTATCAGGCAGTCTGATTTTGCTGAACTGTGGGCAGGTGCAATTCGCTGATTTGCCCGTCAAAGTTGCCACAAAATGTCTGATGATGGACTTAACACTTGTGCTCACTGGGCACTGCCAGATAGTGTGGATGCTCCTTTACAGTGCTCTAGCTTCACGCATGAAGTAATTTTCAAACCATTCAAGGAAAAGTTTAATTGTCATCCACCCTTTTTAGCACCATGGTAGATAAATGGAAGAATTTTTATTCCTTTAAAGTTTTCCGAAACTTTAAACTGTGTTTTCATTTTCAGCAAAAGACTTAAACATCAGCTCCTTTTGTTTGTCATACACAGTTGAGATCCAGTCTCATAGTACTCTCACAAAGTCTTACAGAAGTTCTTTTACCTAATTTTTCAGTAACACCACCTTTTCAAGCATCGATAATGATTTCTGCAAACGCTTATCAGCACTATCGCCATCTGAACCTCATGGTTTCTTGGATGACATCCTGAAGGGTTAAAATACAGCTAAATATGAGAAATTAATAGGACTCAATTAGCTCAGCTGCATTGTAAACAGATTTTGGCACCTTTTCGCTGCTAACTTCCTAACAGTGCCACCCTGGTGGCAGATCCGCAAACTAATGAAGGCAAATTCAAAAGGTACTGGAGCATGCGAGTTACTGGACCTCAGAGCATTGGATTAGAGAGGTACAATCTGTATTTGCATCTTTCACATTTTGAATGATTGATAAATGTCCATAGATGATGTGTTGTCCTAAACAAAACATGTGGACTGTGAGTTATATTGTAGAACTGTAGACTCGTAAACATTTGAATTGAATTCATGGAATGTTTACTGGATTATTGGGATGTTAACCAGAGGTGTCTTAAACTTTGAGAATTTTGACCAATGAAAGACCCTGATTATGAGAATCCATCAAGTTTGGAAAGGTAAATGCTAAAGTTATAGAATTATTGTTTGATTTGAAACATTTTGATTTTTTTTAATGGAGTATTGGAGAATTGATAGTGTAAGGAGTGATGCTTACAAAGGAGGTTATAGGCATACTGTTAAGATATGGTTCTGATATGACGAGCAGAGACTTTACCTTAATATATTTATTTGTGTTTGATTGTCTTTTTTTCATTTCTGAAAATATAGAGTGATCCACAGAATTGCTCTTTTCTTTTCAATTACAGATATTGTTGTTGACAACTGTGCCATTTGCCGTAACCACATTATGGATCTCTGCATAGAATGTCAAGCCAACCAGGCCTCAGTGACATCAGAAGAATGCACTGTAGCATGGGGTGTCTGTAATGTGAGTTTTAATGAAGGGAGTATGAAGCAAGAATTTGTGTTTAGTGCACCAAGTTGAACTCATCATCTCCATGCATGCTAATGGTAACTTTGCTGGTTCTTGCTTAGTGCATTGCCATCCATCACTTGTGTAATAGCAGCTCAGTTGCCAGAATTTTTCTTTTAAAGTAACTTATGAATTATGGAACAAGTTCATTTAGTGGAAAGCAGAATCTCAACATTAGAATTTAGAAATTTTTTTTTAAAGAAAAATAATCAATTTAAATGTCTATCTGTACATACCTGTTGATTGCCAGCCATGTGCTGGTGCACTTTCTTCTCTTTGTTCTCACTTTTTTGAAAATTTCTGATTCGAATGAGAAACAGTAAGCAAGACAGTAAAGGAAGTCAGCAAGTATGTCAGTGCCTGTCCTTCTCTGTAAAACACTTACCCTCCCACACTCACACACACCACTACTACATTGAATTTATGGTATTATTGAACTGCTACTGTGTGGTGCTAAGGTTTTTAGCAACGAAAGGAATCAAATGTAAGGAGACAGAGGAAGAGTGAGTTAGAAAGATAAGGTAAGGAAGTATTTGGCTGAGACTAGTGTAACCATAGCTGAATCTTTATGTTCCCTGATGCAAAGCAGGGAGGCATGTTGGTTTGCTTTTGCTACCCAATGTTATGCACTTAGTATTTCATGACAGAGTGATTAAATTTAGACCAAACTTACACCAATGATAATGCATACATTTTTTTTACACCTAAGTAAATTTTCAAGGTCAAAAGTCTTAAGGTCATGTTTACTAAGTTAATATTCGATATATGTTTATGCAATATCTCTTGACTGGATAAATATATACAACAATCTGGACCAAGTACCTTGGATGCTGAGTACAAAGCTCTATGCCCAATCAGATGTATGAGTTAGGGCCAGAGATCAAAATGATTTGAATGCCTATGTACATTCAAGTCTGGGTGTTTAAATGTAGACCAGATATGTGACATAGATACTGCAAAGTTCTATTCTCAGTAAAATTTTTAAGGTCATGGTTGAGGGTCACAAGGTCATATGTAATAAAATGCTAGTTGATGCTTTTGTACATGATACCTGATGACTGTGTTTGGATATGGACTTAACTTGTATCACAGGTACTACAAACAGAACTCCATTCTTAATTATGTTTTAAAAGTTGGATGTCAAAGATCAGTGTAGTAGGGGTGAATGTACCAAAGACATAGTATCTGAAAATATGGAGAATGGATGTGGACCAATGTATCCCACAGATACTAAATGGAGAGCAGTTTAAGTTTTAGATAATGGGGGCCTGAGTTCAAGATTACCAAGTCATCTGTATTGAAATGGTGCTAAATACTTGTTTATACAGTACTTAGTTATTCAGGAAATGAATATTCATCAGATGCATAGAAAGCAGGTACAGAGTCATTAATGATATTTGGATGTCTGGGGTCAAAATTTATGGTTGCAGTCCTGTGAACTTAATTGCTATGAACTGCTTGTCTATATATTTTCTCATGACTGGGTGATCAGCACTGAACCAAACATGCCAAAAGCAGTATAGACAAATTTCATCATATTAATTTTTTGGAGGTTAAAGGTTAGGGACATGCAATTTGATGTTCCTAGAATGCTTGTATAGACAGTATCTGAAGTCTAGGTAAATACACATTGACCAGACTTCTCATCACAGGTAATACATACAAAATTTTACATCCCTTCTGTGTATAGGTTGGGGAGTCAACAATAAAGATTACAAGTTGACATTCATTAGGGGTACAAAACCTTGTGCTATGGGCATTAGTGTGCTAGACATATTTTCTTGTTACGATAATAGATAACAGTAGGTAGTAGTAGTTGGTAGGAACATTAGTTAGGAGCCTCTGGAAATGCTATGCGAGAGTTGCTCTCTGCCAGTTATTAAGGGTGGGGCACTGAAGTCTAAAAAGTGGCATTGGAGTTCACCAGTTATGGAGACACTTTTACCGTGGCAATCCCCTCAAGGGAGTTTCTGGTTGGAGCCTTCATTAGAGATATAGATAGATAGAAGATAATTCTGTGATAGGGATGTTTATAGGAGCCTAGATATGCAATGCTATGCAAATTTATGAGAGATGATGTGATAGATGTAGATAGATAAGTTGACAAATATTGCAGCATTATTTCACGAGTTGCTACTTCCATTGTGCTATATGTTTTTGTTCATGCATGCTTATGATGTGGCAGCTTTCAATCTTCTTAAATAATCTTATCATATAAAGCGTCAGATGTTAGTGGCTACTCCCAATTTGCTGAATCCTCCAGCCTTATTCTTCAGCATATTATTTCAATGTTTTTAGTTATTTAAATTTCATGTGTGGAAATGGCTGTTAACTAAAGTGTTCCATAAGTTACAGTGCTGAGTATAACATTATAGGGTTTCTACTTATGCAGATAAGTATGTGAGATTTATTCATTGTTATATTGTTTCACCAGTCTATAGAAGTTTAAGATGTGTCTAATGAAAATATTGCTTAAATTTCATGATGACAGTGTAAATCATGTTATGTAGTATTTATAGATTCAAGCCTAAAATAAAGGGTAGGAATTTAGTAGAAGTGAGGAATTTATAAAGGGATTTTCTTTTATATGTCTTGTAATGACACATTTACAGTGTCTCGGTACTCCACTAACTGAGGTTTTCTTTTACAGCATGCTTTTCATTTCCATTGTATATCACGGTGGTTGAAGACTCGTCAAGTATGCCCCTTAGATAATAGAGAATGGGAGTTCCAGAAGTGAGTATTTATTTCTTTATATACTTGTTCATCCACAAAAAATTAGGATGATTGAGCTATTTTTCCAAATTTATCATCGTATTTGCTCTGCCACCCACGTGTCCACTTTAGTCGTTTGTGCCTGCTGTCTAGTTGTCAGAAACATAAGCCAAAGCCCACACCTACTTGTGCCCTCCAACTAAGTGTCAGTATTCAAAACCTACAGCCAGAGCTCACATGTCTGTTTGTGTACCAGTATTCAGAAACTTAAACTTCACTCTACACATACATATAGAATGATTATGGAACACTTTGCTCACTTCCATTTGTAGTAAGAATTAGCTGATGCACCCAGGCTTATATGATTACAGTTTGTGATGACTATCAGGAAAAGTTAGCTAGTTTAGTGTTTAGGGTTTATCTCCTTGTCATTAATTGAGTTTTGTCAGTTCTTATTATATACGTATAACTGGTTCAGAGTTGTAGCCAAAACATTGCCAATATTTCTCCACATATCATTGAGAAAACTTTACTCACAACACACATTCATCAGTTGTCATTGTAAAACTTAAACCAAAGGCCAACTGTCCCAGTGTCTGTTGGATTGAAAGTTTGCCTATCATTATCTCTATCATGGGAAACAGACGGGATTCCCAGAATTTCCTATATGAAATTGAAAATCGCATTACCTTCGTTAGTCAGTCAGTCACACACACACACACACACACACACACACACACCCGGTAATAGCATGTAAAGAGTGCATATACTAACATGACGATGCAGCCGTTTGTTTGGTTGTGTCAGTTTCGCAATGAATGTTTGATCTTGTAACATGCCTCACAAGTTATAGAAAGAACTACAGAAAGCATTCTGAAAGTATGTGAAAATGGTGAATAGAATGGAGGGTCCACCTATAAAAGCAAAGAAATCATATTGTTTGGTTTTTAGTTGATTTGTATGAAGATGATGAGTTGCTTTTATGGAAACATGCACCTAGTTTAGAATTTGTGAGGGTTGATAAGATGAAAGAGTTCTTGAAAATAACAGGAAGCACATGCCGAATATGGTAATACTTGTAGTCCGATTATTATAATATATCTTTAGAAAACATTGCAATACTGATAATTATGATATAAAGATTATGTAAGAATGATAAGGTCTAAATGCTGTCTTAGGTAGGAGCCTCTGCAAACACTGCCTTAGAGTTGCCCTCTGCTATTGGCCTGTTAAGGGTGAGTCACTAAAAGCTAAGAAGCTGTACTGGAGTTCACAAGTTATGGAGACTATTACTGTGGCCACCCCCTTGTGGGAGTACCTGTTAGGAAGAGGCATCAAATATATAGATTGAATAGGTAGTTGCACTAGGTATCATATCATTTATCATAATGATGCTGATCTAGAATAGGTAGCAGCACTAGGTATCATATCATTTATAATAATGATGCGGATCATAGAATATCATCAGGGGTAAAAGTAAACATTCTGTAGTAGTGTTTATCATAGCCAGAAGGCTAGGCTGAAATACCCACTTGACTATTATGAGAGTCTGCACTTTTTATTATTCATAATGACAGTATTTTATTATCAAAAATATTGATTGGCATAAAGAATTCTTTGTACTGTTGGCACATGCAAGTTATGTTAATCTATTCATTTCTTCATGTTAGTTAAAAGAATATGTCCAACTTCCTTGTTGACCTGACATAAACAGCTGACAAAACTGTATGGTAGGTCTTCTTACAGTAGGCTGTTAAGTTGATCAGTTATCAGCTGAAAGGCAGCTCTGTTAGTTGTGACTGCATGATTGATTTTTTTGATTAATTCTCTCAGCATTGATCTACCAATTACTATATATTACATATGCCAAAAAAAGATTTATAGCATTGTAATCATCTTGGAGGGCGTCATCGTCATTGTGACACACACACACACACACACACCCCGCTTGTTCGCTGATTTTCATTTTAGTGAGGTTACCCCAGAAGAAACTAAAAAAAACAGCATCTTCTTTAGCAAATGTGTACTCTGTAGCTGTCATACATAATGCGCCAAAACCTGAGCCTTTTATTTACAGCCAAACCTAACAGACAGTTTCCATCACTTCCTGTTACCACTTCCCTCCCTGCCCCTTTCACCGACGTTCCCATTCGTTCTCTTGTCTTATGCACATTATTTACCTCATTCCAAAACATCTTTTATTCTTCCTAAAGTTTAACGATATTCTCTCACCCCAACTCTCATTTGCCCTCTTTTTCAACCTTTGCACCTTCCTCTTGACCT
>JAYMFT010100257.1:0-13782 GCA_038088735.1 Panulirus argus
ATATATATATATATATATATATATATATATATATATATATATATATATATATATATATATATATACATACACACATATACACATACACATTTTCATTTTTATTCTTGCTTGTTGTTTACTGCATTAGTGAGGTAGCAACAGGAAACAGAGAGAGCCACATCCACATATATATACATTTATGCACATAAACATACATATACATATATATACATGCATATACACATGTACATATTCATACTTACTCACCTCCATCCATTCCTGATGCCACCCTGCCCCACAGGAAATAGCACAAATGCAAGAAGGAAAAGAAAAGATGTAACGTAGATATTCTCTTCTTTTCCCCACACACCTGATCGCTGCCCCGTGTCAGCGAGGTAGCAACAGGAAACAGACAAAAAAAGGTCACATCCACTCACATCCATATGAGCTGTCATGTATATTGCACCGAAACCACAGCTCCCTATCCACATCCAGGTCCTATTGACCTTTACATGGTTCATCCCAGACGTTTCACATGCCCTGCTTCAGTCCACTTACAGCATGTTTACTCCAGCATACCACATCGTCCCAACTCACTCTATTCCATGCACGTCTTTCACTCTCCAGCATGTTCAGGCCCCAAACGCTCAAAATCTTTTTCTCTCCATCCTTCCATCTCCAGTTTGGTCTTACAATTCTTCTTCCCTCGGCTTCTGGCACATATACTATCTTTGCCAATCTTTCCTTACTCATTCTCTACATATGTCCAAACCATTTCAACACATCCTCTTCAGCTCTCTCAACCACACTCTTTATTTCCACACAACTCTCTTACCCTTTCATTACTTACTTACTTGATATATATAACAGCTAACCTTGTTGTGAACCATCAATCTCCTGGTATCTGTTCTTCTTATGCACTACCCATGAACTTTCTCCTTAGTTTTATGCTTTTCCTTGTTCACTCCACTTCCAGCATGTATCCCTTCTCAGTCTTCTTCTCCTCACTCATCTAAGTCCAAACTGTTTCAGTAAACCCTCTTCATATCTCTTATACATACTCTCCTTAAAAACACACCTCTCGGTCACCCCATCATTTTGTATCTAATCAACCACCTCCACTATATATCGTCCTCAAACATTTAATTTCCAACATTTCATGTCCTAGGATATCAAAGTTCGATCTTCATGTGACTGGTTTTGACAGAGAAACTACAAGAAGCAGCAACCAAATGTGAGTCACAGGTCCATCCCTTGGTGGCAAGAACACATACAGCCAGCTCATGAAAGCATTGCCAAAATAATACCTGCAGAATGATGAAAAAGTAACAACACCTCAGAGAGGGATACTTGAAGAGAGGTGATACTTGAAGAATTAATAAGATGGAGGGCTTTTGATTCCACTTTGTATAATAAAAGAGGTGAACTCCATACTTCGGTGACTAAGACCCCTATATAGTCACTCACTATGTGAAAAATTATGGTACCTACAAAACATCCCAGCTTTTGGCGTGATTTGAACTGTTAATTAATTGGGGTTTCCAAGGCAGAGTGAGAGTGGAGGATATGGTTCTGCCCAATGTATAAACATTCACATAATAACCTCTATGATAATACATAAAAAAGAAAAGGGATACTATTTCTTGGGATGGGAAAAGCCACTCTGGTAGGATGTCTGACAATGTGCAACCTACAGAAATTTTGTGATGTGACTGTCCAGGAGCAAGTGGTTCAGTAACATTTAGGTGATTTCTGATTGGACAAGGGTGGATCCAAAATGAGTGAGATGCGGCTATTTAGTTGGGAGAATGGCAACGCGTGAAGAAAGCCAGTGATTCTCCTCCAGAAACCCAGAGAATTAGAACTTAACTCCAATATTTCTGGATAATATCCTACTAAATATCTCATGCTCACAGGACAGAATGCAGAGGAGAGAAATTAGACATTAAAATATACATAATCAGGTGCTTCCAGCAATAAGTATCAAATATTTAGCATCAATAAAGGCATTTTTTTGTGTGTGTTACTAAGATGCAACTCACTGGTTGTACATCTTTATACATGCAAGCACATGCAAACCATATATATGCCATTACAATGACAACATACATAATGTACATGTCAATGACCTCATGATATAGTTTCCATAATTCTACATTTTTCTAAACAATGTTTCTGTTGGTGGTTAGGCTGTTTAATGGTATAGGTTGTGCACAAAGTAACAGAGAGGGCCACATCATGATGATACTTCTACATATGGCATTCCATGTTAATAATACATTGAGTTGATGAATGATAACTCATTTGCTGTTATGCAACAATTTTAGCCAGTATTGAAGTAGAAAAAAATACTTACATAATACGACTGAGGGAGATACCAGACTGAATCATGCAAGCATAAAATTGGAAGAGATATCTGGAGCATGGGGTATTTTGATACCAGCTCAACCTTTGCATCCATGAAGATGAGTCCAGCAAAATTTAAGAAGCTGACATTCTAGAAGCACCTAACACATACAAAGCAAACACATTTCAGCTGACAGCTTTCATAAATCTCCTTGTATAATAACAAAATTCATATAACTAAAAACAGTCTTTGAAGGTCCTCACGGTCCAATAAATGGGAACAATGCCTGTGGAGACATTTCTTTTCAAATTACCAGTACATCCCACCTGGATGCTGTCATGTTTATTATGCAAAGCATGAAGTAGTCCAAACTTCAAGCATGAGTAGCAGTTGCCATTAGAGGGCAGGATGAGACCAAGAAAGGAGGTGTAATAACCATTTTACCCATTAACAGTCACTAAGGGTGAGTGCACTAGTCTCCTATCATAATTACTTATACCTCTGTCAAATGTCACATCCACACCTAATTTTGTGGGGGAAGGAAACAAGCTTAAGTAACTGCTTTCATTAATGGGGGAAAAACTATATAAAATGTATAGATATGAACATCTGAAATTTCAATATGAACATACACAAAGGAGTTTCTAATATACTTCTGGTGAAAAATTTTCAACCACAACAATTATTACTAAACGCCTTTAACAGATGATTTTGTGTACACATGTAGGTGACAGACAATAATATTAATGAAAAGATAGATGGAGTATTGGATAAACTCTCAAGACAAAAACAAGTAGATGAGTTTGAAATGAGCTCAGGCAAGAGCAGACTTGCTCTACAGCATATAGCAGTCTGACTTGAGGCAGAGATTTCAGGCACAGTAGTCATGCACAATACATGTTACCTTCTGCAGAGTTAGGTATCTGATCTTGATCTTTCCATCCGAGCTTATCTGGCGTGGAGGCACACGAGGCTAGTTGAAGGTCAACCATTAATGCCAGTATCTAGTTAAAATTATTCCAACATAAATGATTCTTTTTTTCTTTGGTATTTTCACCTTGTAATCAACTCTCAAAACACTGCTAGTCCAGCCTATATCCAAAATCAAATTATCTTTTGTCCTATGGTTTCCTACATTTAAACAAGGGCCTTTTACTACCACTACCATAATTCTCCTTCTGTCAGCTTATCTGATACCTGCCAACTGATCATCTAATAATTTCCTCAAACACAACATTTTGTATGCCATCTCACATATGCCAAGCCAACTATACGATAGCTTAAGTTGTCTGGTCAGAGTGAAATACACACTGATAATCTCCAGAAAGTTGTTTAATAACAAGGTAAAAGTTGAAAGTGCCATTGCAGCATTGTATTATTCCTCGCTTCTTGTATGTACAATGCAGCACCCCTAGCCTATAGCCAATCAATACCATAATTCCTATCATCAAAAGTGGCTTCAATATACATTAGTATAATACAGGCTTCATCAAAAGGTGTTTCAAGACTAGCCATGAATTAAAACATCTTTTTTAATAACACAATTACCAAAAGAATGATGAAGATGAATAAAAATGTCACAAAATTCAATATCATTTATAATTGCTATAAACATTTTTAATCCCTTCTGATTTGAACCTAGAGTTTACCAGTTAAAGATACCAAAACAAAATTTCATACTCCACATTTCATTACACTTTTCATGCATCTCACTCTCCATTTAATCTGTAAAAGAAATCATGGTGAGCAAGAAAGACTGTGTAATGCTCAAATGTGCTTTTCTAAAGGACAAAGTGCTTGTGTGATTGTACATGGTAATATCCATATCAGTGCTCTATAATGTAATCTTCACTACATATTGTTTTGTTGATGGGGAACTATATAAGAAAAGAATATGGTGGGATGATTATGAAGAAAAAAGGTGCATCACAGTAAATAGAATAAAAGTTATTGAAGTCATATATGAGTATTACTTCAGCAGTCTTTGAAATCAGGATCTTAGACATAGACTGAGATGTAAGGGAGATTATAGATGGGTATTTTACAGTTGACAAAAGAGTAAGTAAAACAGGGGGAACATTAGATTAGGAAATATTACAAAAGCACCATCTTGTATACAAATTGGCAGAAGAGGAACTTATTTGTCATATGTGATGTCCAGAGAAGTTGGAGTTTTGTTGAATCAAAGCAATTGGTCATTCATGGTGACAGGAGGGTGCAGGATGGATCAGTGTCTATCTAGGGTTAAAAGGGTGACTGACGACTTTGGCAGAGATGCTCGATATTCTGTTCTAACCATGTGATGTAATGCTGCCTAACTGTGCTTCCATAGTGTCTGGGTGCCTTGATCTGAGTATGCAGTCATCTTCATAAGACAGGACCTTCACACTCATCTGCAGGTAGTGATGGAAGGTCAGGTATAAAAAGACTAAAGAAAGTTGAAAAGAAAACCTATTTGGAAAGACAGGGCAAGAGAGAGGTGTGGTAGTAAAAGAAGTATTTATGAGAGAGCTGAAGAGGAAAGGCTGAAATGGCTTGGACAAATAGAGAGGATGAGTGAGGAAGGATGATTATGAGGGTATACATGTCAGAAGTAGAAGAAAATAAGAAAAAGACGGAAACACAGGAGTGGTGGAAGGATGGAGTGTAAAATGCTTTGAAGGCTTGGGACTTGATCATGCAGGACGGTGTGAGGCATGCAAAGGATAGTGCAAATTGGAGTGATGTGGTTTATGAGGAACAAAGAGCTATCAATGGGCTGGTAAACCAAGGAATAGTCTAAAAGGTTGGCTGTAGATGGTGGGCTCTGGTTTCCATAGATTCAACATGAAAGGTGGAAAGTGGATGTGTGCAAGTGAGGCAGTGTTCATTTCTTTGTCTGTTCCTTGTACCTATCTCACTAATGCAGGAGAAGCACCTGTATTTATATATCTGACGGTGTCTCCATACACATCCTCACACACCATCCTCCAAGATAATGTCAAAATGTGGTTGGCCAACTTCATAGCTGGCTGCTAAACCACAGTCACTCACAAAAGCTTCATCTCTGAAATAATTAAGTTTACGATGGAGTTCCCCAAAGGGCAGTGCTCTCTTCAATCTCTTTCTACATGACCTTCCATTACCTCCTGCAGATGATTATGCAGACTGTGTCATATGCAGATGACCTTACACTCACATCACACTGCCCTGACACTATGCAAGTAACAGCATTTGAGTAACACTGCATCATATAATTAAAGCATTGGCTCCACAAAAGTCTTCATTTACCCTTTTCACTCAGGAGACATGAATCCACCCTCCACCCTCCATTACTTAAAATGAATGGACAATCATTCCTTCTCAACAAAACTCCAACTACTCTGGGCACCACATATGACAAAGTGGCTTCTCTTCTGCCTATTTGTATACATCAGGGTGTTTTCTGAAAATTTTCCTGATCCTCTTCTGTTCCCACTGTTTTCTTGTGTCAACTGTAAAACATCCAACTACACTCTCACTTACACCTTTATCCATGTCTGAAATTCTGATTACAAAGACTGATGAAGCTAAAATCATTCTCTGTGGTATGCATGAGAACAGATCTAACTCATCAGATAAGGTTCCATTTTCCACTACTATAAATCTTTTGCTAGTTCAAAACTTTTTAATCCAGTTTCCTAGTTTTCCTTTAAAGTCCTGTCTCACCAGTTTCTCCAACAGCACTCCAATTTATTTTGTCAAAATGCTTCGACAAAATCAAGAAAAACACTGTCCATTCTCTTCTCCTGCATTAAAGTTTTATATATGTTATTATAATGAACTACAAGTTGTGTTTGTGTAATCTGCCCTGTACAAATCTATGCTATTCTTCCTTTAGTTCACTGTTACTATCAAGACGTTCCTTTGTGTGTTTCTTTATCATTCTTTCATATATTTTGATTGCAAAGCTGGGCTAATTGGCATCTATTTGGATACTCCTTTGTGTGCTGGTGTTATGTATGTCAAGTTGTGCATATTTGCTACATGGAAATAATCTAAGCTTTAACTAAATAACATCATGAAAAGCTTGGCTAGGGTCATGTTTGTCCTTTTAAGAGATACAGCAGAACAGACAGGGATAGGGATAGATGCAGAAAAAGAACTGATGAGAGCTTAAGAGTGTTTTAGATGATGATACAAGAGTGACTGGGAAATGAATGCAATGGAAACATTTTATTCATATATAAGTAGCGTGAATGAACTTGCTGGATGCAATGTGTCAACCTGGTACTCAGAGTGAAAAAATAAGAAGCAATTTTTTATAAGTTTTAGTCCATGTTTCACACCAACACACTGGGCATGGTTTTAGGAAGTGTATGAATGGTTTCAGATGATGCATGTACCTGATTCAACCCATAAAATTACAAATGGAATTGACGAGGACAATGAGATGATACAAATATGAGTCTTGGGTTGAAATTCATAGGAAACAATCTGGGAAGGTTTTTCTTTTTACATCGCTTGTTAAGAGATTTTATAAGGGAAAGACTGCATGTGTTACTATAAAAGTATCAGTGAATGGTTTGCAATTACTTGGGAGTGCAAAAAGTTTGCATAATAATCTTACAATAACTTATTAACTTTATAGTTAGATTATCACATGATATGGAATGAGAGTACCATACTACTACTACTACTACTAAAAAAAAGAAAAAAAAAAAAGGGGGGGGGGGGTTTGCAACTGTGATGGTGCTCTCTTGATTGAATCAGAAAAGTTACATGGAATGGGAGGTCACTTTGATGATATGTATAGAAAGATGTTGAGAGTAAATGTAAATATGAGCAAAATTCTTATTTTGGAAAGAAGTGGACAGTCAAAATAGCGTGAGAATGGATGGAGGAGACTTAATAGTAAATGAGTTAAGGTAATTAGGAGCGATTGAGTTGTAACAGGAAAGTTTTAGCAGGGGCATCAGGCGGAAGTAGTAAGAAGTAACATAGAGTGCAAAAACTGTGCTTGAGTTGCTCTTTGCCAGTGGCCTGTACAGGATGAGGCACTGAAGGCTAAGAAGCAGCACTGGAGTTCAGTAGTATGGAGGCTCTATTGCTGTGGTCACCCCTTTGGGGAAGTTCCAGGAGGGAACAGGCATCAGAGGCTCTATTGCTGTGGTCACCCCTTTGGGGAAGTTCCAGGAGGGAACAGGCATCAGACATGTAGATAAGTAGATACATAGATAGCTTTAGCTATGAACATAGTCCTGTATGGGAAAAGAATTGAAATGACAAAGAATAAAGATGTGAGAAGGATAAGCAGAATGAACAAACCATTAAATTATAAGAAGACAATGATGAAAGTCATTAAGATGGAATGACAATGAAGAATACATGAAAGATGATGGGACAGTCAAGAAGACATAAGGTAGAGTAGCAAATGATACAAGGAGAAGAGGGTGAATATTAAAAGAGATGGATGGAAGCAGTCTGTGAAATCATTAGGACTGCAGATGTTTCTCATAAGAATACCATAATGATGATGTTTGATCTCATGTCATGGAGTGATTTAATGTTAAAATGGAGCTAACCATGTCATGGAGTGGTTTAATGTTAAAGTGGAGCTAAGAATGTAGACTGTGGCCTCATCTGAAAAATTAATTGCACACAAAGGAAAGAATTAGAAGCTCTTACATCATATCAAATTTTTTTTTTCATTTTTTCCCACATGAACATTTTTTCTTTCTTCCTAAACCTGCTTAGTGATTTCATCCCTCAGCTTTTTTGTGAATTTTTTTGGAGCCTGCATCTCATCATTACCTATATACTATTAACTTTTACATTATACCCCTTCTTTCAAATTCCCGACAGGTTATTATCATTACAAAATTGCCAAAATCCCATTAAACAATCATATAGCTAAGTAAAGAGGAATTCTGCTGTGCTCAAATAAGTTTTTTATTATTTTATGCACAAAACACAGAAAACTACATACATAAATTGAATACAGAGAAGGCCTAATTACTTTATGATACTGCAAACATGAACTTACCGAGGCAAATGAAACGGGAGAGAGAGACATTCCTTCAATAGTGGCACGTAATTCATCTACACTGGCAGACATTGGTGCACTTCCATTACTGATTGGTTTGATCTCTACATGAATCTTCTTGTCTGCTTCTCCATCTGCTCCAGAAAATATATAATCAGGTTACATCAATGATGTGGAGGTAGAGAATATCATGTAAAATTCTTTGACTGCCAAATGCCTAATTTTAATTACACTCATTCAAAACTCAAGGAAAATCATCTTAAGACTTTTTTCAATTTTTCCGTATCTGTATGTCTAAAATCTTTATTTAGTAATGAGTCAAAGCTGAATTTGCAACAGAGGCTCACCCCCTCTCCTCTTCCCCCTTCCTAAAGGCTCTTCATGTTAACTATAGCAAAATACTATGGCCACATAAGGTATTTTACCTTACTTTCAGTACATATCTTTTATCCACAAATATGTATTTCTTTTAATTTATAACAGGAAACAGGTATTTTGAAGACCATGTTTTTTGTCCATATCACAAACAACTTTTTTCTTTTCTGTCGGGGTCTAAGGGTCCAATTGAAAAGGAACAAAAAATGCAAGGGTTTTGAATGAAGAGAGTATTTAACTATCTATTGGAAAAATTTGAAAAAGTATAGTATTAATGAAACTATCACATCCACTACTGAAATGTCTAAGGAACAGTACAAAAGAGATGTGATTATGAACAAAAGTAAAACAAATGGTATCCAAAGGAAAGTGTTGATACAATAGAGAGTATGAGATGAAAAAGGAAGCTTTCAAGGCAGAATATGTGTTAACAGGCCAAGATTCCTTCTAAAACATCTAATTATTCCTTATCCTTTAGTGGCTTTTTCTTTACTCTGGCTATTTTCTAAATTTCACTTTTCCTTGTTTGCAATATCTTAATTACCAATGGTCTGTAAGTTTCACCATTTCTCTGGTAAGCATCTCATTTTTGTACACTGAAATGACCAGCTATTCTAGTCTTGAAAGAGTTTTCTCCTATTCATTACCTTCTCAAGTATGTAAGCAACTAATCTTTTGATGATGAAATTGTACAAACCAGAGTCAGAATCTGAGGAGGAGTCAAAGCTGTTATCATCCCCTGATGGCTTCAGCTCTTGTGGTCGAAGTGAAAATCCTTCATCATCAACACTTGGAGGCTGGCCACTTGCATTTCCCTTGTCTGATGTTGGTAATATTGATGTAGTTATCAGCTCACTGGTCTTTGGTCCAGTATCATCATTAGTTTCACTGTAAGGAGAAAAGAGATAAAGGAATGTTTCACTTACATAGGAGCTAAACTTCCAGGCATAATTTCTTGAAGTTTATGACATTTCTGTCTGGTCTTAACACAGAATGTTATGAAGATGGTTCATACCTGAAGTATCTAAGGAGTACTGCATGCAAGCTCAAGGAACTGTATCAAAACTGACATACTGTTAATAAATATAACACAAAAGTTAAAAAACACCATGTTAATTACACTTACTACAAGTCCATTCCTAACATTAAAGTGAATGTACATATACAAAACTTTTTCATTTGTTTCTTTTGTAGGGTCATTCCAACCATTCATGTATGCATAATACTTTCCTGTAATTCTCCAGATACATGGGATATAACTCTAATCACTTGACTTACAAATCCAACTCAAGCAATTGTTCCTTAACAGTTCTATTAAAAACTAACTTAAAAATGTTAAATTTTCATTGTTTTGAATGCCTTTTCAAATGTCAGAGCAATAAGCATTTAGATTTATACTTTCAAGAAATGAAGCTCCAACAGCTACATTCCAGATGTGCTGAGAAATTCTACACAATGAATTGGCTCTGATGTGAGTGAAGTAGCTGACACTTGTACACTTGTTTGCATGAAGAAAATAAAAGGTGGGAAAAAGAAGAAATGTAGGAACTGCAATATTAACTGGACAAAAAAGGTGAAAGAAGAAATTAGGGAGCATCAAAAGACACTAAAATGTACAAGTAAATGTAAATAACAGAATTAAAGATGTGGTAAATGGCAATGTTTAGAGGAGAGCATGGAATTAATCTACGAGTCTCATCAGCAGTGCTGCTGCAGTGTGAATGTAGCCAATAATGCTGCAATCACTTATTATAAAAACTGGATATAAATCAATAATCACATCAGCAGTCAATGCAAGCTTTGTGCATATGTAGCTTTCTTACTATAATCACATATTAGTTAATTACTAAATGTATAATTTTTGCAAATGAGCAAGGTGGTGCATAAAGAGTCTCTCAAAACAACAGTACCTTATATCTTTAAAAATATTTGAAAAGGCCCCATACAATGATGCTTCAGAGAGCAACAATTCACATTACAGACATTTAACAATTTAGGTACATAATCTCAGAACTATATTAAAACCTCACAACAGCAACAGATATAGAAAAAATTCATAATACAAATCTACAGCATATTATATTCTTTGCCTCTAATAATAATAAATTTCAAGACATTGTGGGGTTTTTCAGTCACAATGCATTTTGCGATGATGTCAAAGCAAACACCTTTAGATTCACATTCCATAAGCACTGATATAATATGTTTGCATTCATATCCCACCTGCCAGTGGTCAGCCTGTAAACAAAACCATTCATGCTCCAACACACTTTTATCAAAATTATCTCAATTTTACATGTATATTTGTGTGTATCTAGAGAAAATTAATTGGGAAGGGGGCTACACAACTTAACAGTAGTTTAGTGTGAATAAGAACGGTTTATCATGGAAAAGTATGCCTGCAAGAACATTATTGCTTTTTCATAGTGACTGACATGACATGGGCAAAACATGCTCCAGCCATGGCCATCTTTGGCAAAAGGAAAAGAGGGTATGAAAAAAGAATGAGAAACTTAATCAGAGCTCCTCCAGTGTTTACAGACACATTCCTTCCCTTTAAAGGAAGAAATGTTTTCGGAAGAGGAAATGATGAAGGCAAAGAGACAAGTCCGTAGCTTCAATGTTTGAAGGAAGAAGGATATAATGGTATCAAATGAAACTATGGGAAGCAGCAGCTAGACACAAATCACAAGTCCAAGCCTTGGTGGCAGGTACATATACAGACAACTAATGAGAGTGAAGGCTAAAATTATACCTAGAGAACAAGGAAAGGGTAGCAATATTACAGCAATAAAGAGGAATGGTTAAGAGTGAGGTGATCTCATACTAAGACATACATATGAAATTGTTGAGGGGGGGGTTACAACACCCTTGCTTTTAGGAAGCAGATTCTTTTAATGTTGATCATATGAAGTTTCCATAACAGAAAGGAGAATATGGTTATCTCAACATGTTTCTGTTAATGAAAGTATCAGTTGTGGTGTTTGGAAAGTGAACAAAGGGAAAAGAGTGACATTTAGACACAGGTGTACATACTATTCTATTTTAGCTCTACTAAATTTAACCAGGTTTCAATTTCCTCTTTTCTGGATATTTCACAGGTCCAAATTAAGAGAGGAGATATGTTCACTGCACAAAATAGAATGAGTATTAAAGTGATCAGGGAGAAATTATTAGTCAGGCTATGTAGATTGGAACCATCAGCATAAGACTGAGAAGGTTTAAATGCTGAAGAGAGAAGATCAGTTATGAAAAGACGAAAGAGACTAGGTGATAGGACAGAATCCTGAGGGGTACTACTCCTGACAGAATATGAGGGGTACATCGCTCCATCTCTGGCTACTGCAATGAAACAGAGAAAGAAAAGCCAAAGGAAGTATGAAGACTTATGTGACACCCTGTCAAATGCTTTACAGATGTTGAGGGCCATGACAAAAGATTCACTAAAATCTTTGAGGGAAAAGACCAAAGATGAGTAACATGGTAAAGAAGATCATCAGTAGACCTTGCATAACAAAATCCATTTTGGTGACCTGATAGAAGGGAAAGGGATTCTAAGTGCCTCAGAAACTAAGAATTGAGGAGAGTTTCAGAGACTTTGTAGACAGCAGAAGTTAGGGCAATCAGGTGACAGTTGGAAGGGATAAAACAGAAAGCTCTCTTTGGGACGGGTTGTACCAAGGTATACCACCAAGGAAAAGATAAGTTTGGATTTTGAGACAAAAATAAAATACACAAACAAAGATTGGAGCTAGCTCCCATTAGATTTAAGAATATGTGATATGCCTTGTCCACTTGAAGATGGAAATGCACTCAGATTCTGTACTAGCAAATTATAGAAGAGGGTATGAGTACAGAAATGCACTCAGATTCTGTACAAGCAAATTATAGAAGAGGGTATAAGTACAGTAGTGAGAGAAGGGAGGAGGAGGACTTGACATGGATCATCCAAAGTAGAATCAGAGGACATTAAGGTACCAAAAAGACAAGTCTTATTAGCTCAAGAGTTAACTATAAACTGATCAGGTCTAAAGAGACAAGGAAAGGCTGAAATACATAAGATACTAGAGAAGTTTCTGGGGAAAGGAATAGAAAGATGTATCGGTAGAAGTCATATCAGCACACTTTCTTTTCATGGTGTGTTACTTTAAGTGGAATAACTTTGCAATGATTCCAAAAAGATATGAAAGTGGAGCAGGATCTAAGGGGAAAAAAAGGTTTCATGGATCGATATGCTCTTTGCCTAAGATTATTGGCATTAGAGAAAAAGCCTCACCTCACCTTCCTGTCTTCTGTCCTCTCAAAAGAAAATATAACAGTTTCAAACCACACAAAACAGTGCACTCAAAACATTTACTGACTGCCAAGCAACCACAAACATGCAACATCTTCACAATGAAACAAAGATCCTACCACTACAATCCCATCTCAACATGCTAAGCACTCAATTCTGTGCAAGAGCACTAACCCCCCCCATCCAAACCACTCTATAACTAACCACCAACCCTCAAGTAGATATAAAAAGCTTACATCTGCCTCACACTTCAGTAACCTCTACTTGCAGATTCCCCCACCTCCAACAAATATAACACTGACAGAAGACATAAACAATGAAATAACCCAAAATCACTGAAAAACTGACCTCCCTACTCAGTCGTAAACTCCAATCCAAAAGATAGACACCCTTCAGAAACTACACTTTCCCACTTATGCTCTGGACATCACTCTTCACTAAAACTACAAACACCATTTCAACATATTCCAAGACCCTTTATGCCTATGATAAAACTACCATAAAGAAAGCACAAAGCACTTACTACTTAATTGCCCTACACTTTATGCACAAAGACGCGCATCCAACATCTGGTCATGACCGATGGATGTGGCAAGCTTCCTGAGCCACATGCAGGAAGGACTGAAGAAAGTTGGTGAAAAAGCTGCTCCTTGGGAACAACATCGCAGGGTTTAAGTATTTTAGAGGTGAAACCATTCTGAGTGATGCTTGCATCCGTATATATATATATATATATATATATATATATATATATATATATATATATATATATATATATAGGTG